>PVIW01001937.1:0-33730 GCA_004026585.1 Noctilio leporinus
TGGTATCTTAATGCAGTTTTAATTTGCATCTCTCTGATGACTAGCGATGTTGAGCATTCTTTCATATGCCTCTGGGCCCTTTGTATATCTTCCTCAGTGAGTTGTCTGTTCAGGTCCTTTGCCCATTTTTTAATTGGGCTGTCTGTCTCCCTGGTGTTGAGTCGCATTAGTTCTTTATATATTTTGGAGATCAGACCACTTTCCTTTCTTAAGCAATAAATGGCTATGGATTTTCCTCTGCAGCAATTTCTGCACTTAAATGTGGACCTTGAAATCTGCTGGCCTGCACTCTGTTCCACGTGCTCCCTGCTTACAGGCTTCTTGGTACCAGTGATGTGCAGATCTAACTATAGGGCTGTCATCGACTGCCTAATGTTCTACCTTAAATAGGACTGTCAGCCATTTTATTTTGTTCCAAAGAGTGCTTTGCAAATGACCCAGAGAGAAGAGGCAGAACCAAGGTGTCCCTAGCCACAAACTCAGAGATGGTAAACATGGTGTTCTAGACACTGGTCTGGGGGCCAGGTTTTAAGAAAGAAGTAACAGGGATAAAGCAAGCAAACTCTATCATTTTCAGGTTTAAAGTTCTACAGCTAGAGGAAGACTGTAGAAACTTGACTTTGTCAGAGATGGCCTGTGATAGTAATATGAAATCTCAGCAAAGAGCCAAAAGCTATATATTCCTATTCAGGGACAATCACTCAACACCATCACAAGCTGAGTTTATGACAGGAATAGCCACCGCTTGTGTACTGAATAGCTTGGAGGGATGCTGACATATGATACACCTTGGATTTTAATAACTTTCCCCTCACCCTTGCTACAAGTTTTGGGATGATATTTTCTCCTTCCCATGTTGTAGTCATTGGGCACAGAAAAATGTTGTTTTGTGGGATTCTTAGCTCCCTGGCCATTCTCTCTGGCATTTTGCTCTGTGATTTGGTTACTTTTCAGTATTGTATGGCCATGTGAGAGGGCTGCCTGGGAGCTATCTATTTTTATCAGCACTTTCACTATGTTGTAGAGTAAGGAAGATACAAATTCAGACTTGTTGTGAAGGTCAGCCTCTTGGTAAGAGAGCCAGTTTGGCACAATGGTAAAAAGGACTGGCTTCTGATTGAGATGGTTCTAGGTTCAAGGTCAGCATCTATTACTTACATGCTGTGTGCTGCTAGCCAAGCTAAGTAACTTCTCTGTGCCTCAACCGCTCTATCTCCATGTACGGAGTATTTTTAGTAGTGCCTACCTTATAAGGTGATTCTACTGAAATGCTGTAATATGTTGAAACACAATGACATCATTAAATATTCATCCATTAAAATTGCCTAATTCCATTGAGCTTTGGTTTCCTCATTCTTAAAATGGCTGTGTTGTTTTAAATATTAAATCATCTAGGGGAAAATCTCTGCAGTGTCCAGTATAGAATGAATAGTTGATATTATTATCAATAATAGACCCCAAATTCTCATTATTGATTACACCTCATGACTTTTTTAATATCAATATCTGTTCGCTATTTTTTTTATTCAGCTCTGATTCACTTGTGAAACAGTGATCCTTCCTATAATCCCTATTATTTTATAGCTGAGAGTGGAGAAATCTCTTCTTTTAATGTGATTCCATGTTTCATTCATTCAACATGTGTTGACCAAACCCAATATGTTCCCAGCTTGGATGGGAAAGCAGTTTTCTCTCACAGGCTAGTAGTTAACTGGGGTTGCAAGGGAAAAAGACACCCATTCAATAAATTATAACTGGGTACATAAGGCACCATGCTAGTGAGAATCCTGACAGTGTCTACATGAAGCAGATGTGGGCCCTGCCTTCAAGGGTTACGAGGGCAGCTGAGAGAAGTAGAAGAGAGCATAGATACAGGAGGCCTGGACTGGATACCAGGCTCTATCCCTTGCCACCATGAGATCTTAGACAAGTTATTTAACTGCTTTGTACAAGGGCTCTTCATCTGTCAAGTGGAGATAACAGCAGTACCTATGTACATAATAGTATTAATTTGAAATTCAAATGGGTTATTGTATGTAAAGTACAATGCCTATCAGATAGAGATGAGTAAATGTTGGCCATTTCATATTATATAATCTAGT
Organism: Noctilio leporinus; assembly: GCA_004026585.1. Lineage (NCBI taxonomy): Eukaryota > Metazoa > Chordata > Mammalia > Chiroptera > Noctilionidae > Noctilio > Noctilio leporinus. Next base: position 2,103 of record PVIW01001937.1, read on the forward strand.
GGGGGAAAGGCATGCAAGTAAATAACCATAATACAAGAGTCTGGCAATATTGCTATAAAAAGTTCAGAGAGAAGAGGGATTACTTGGGCTTCATGGAAGACTGTGGGATCTGAACTCAGCTTGGGAGGATAGATAATACATAGATGGAAAAGTAGGGCAAATCAGGGCAGCTTTGGAATTAGAGACAGCATGAGTGAGGGCACAGAGACAGAGAGGACCAAGGAGCTCTATATGGAAGAAGTTGGGAAAATAGATTGGAAAGTAAAGGTCCCCAAATACTAGTTAAGCAGTTTTTACTTGTTATCTGGGTAGTGGAGAGAGTGCCATTATGAACTTTCAGCAGGAAAATGATAAGGTCAGAGCAATACCTTTGGTCTTGTAACAGCCTTGGCTTGGTCTCTAGACCTACAGTTTCTCCCTCCTCTGGCCCATTTGCTGTTGGATGAAGCAGGGAAGACTCAGAGACAGGACATGATGTTGGAGCCTGGGTTGCCAAGAGGTTGGATGTGTCATCAACAAACATAAGGAGCATAAATGCAGGCTAAGAAGGAAGCCTTTTGGTGCATTGGGACACATTGAGGTGTTCATAAGTCCATGGAATTAGGAATAGGTGAAGTTTTGAAATCTTAGAATGCCACTAGGTTGGAGGTAAAGTTAGCAGAAAAACTCCTGAGAGAATGGATGAGCTTGCTAAGGGAAAATGACAAGGACCTACTCTTGGATGATCTCTATATTTACAGGTGGCAGGAGAAAGAGATATGGAAAGACTCCATCAGAAAGGTAGGAAAAAATGAGTAAAGGCGTGGAAGGGTTTCAAGAGGGAACATTTTATGGAGGCTGAGCAAGACTGGGGTGACAGTAAGGTAATAGGAATAAAGAAAAGATAAGACTAGAGGTGGAGGGGAGAACTCAACTGGGTTGGGGGGTACCTTAAAATTCAGCCAGAGACCTTTTGACTTACTTGATAGAAAGCAGAAAAACTTGTGTGACCTTACAGATACTATTTCCTGGGACTTAAGAGATTGGCACACCTCACCTTAAGGATGGAGACTAGTCTAAAAGTCTTACCATTACTGATTATGGTACCTTCTGGCATATCACTTTCTTCTCTTTAGTTATTTGATACTGACTTGAGTTGAATCTACTGTGTTTCCTATCAACAGGGAAAATTTTATGGTCTTGTTCCAGTGCAATCAGAGTTCAAAAAAGCTAAAAATGTATTACAAAAAAATTCCCATAAAATTTTAGTGGAACAAAACCCAAGAGTTGGGTTATTTTCTCTAAAATATGTATTTATCATTCTTCAGAAAAAGTCAAGACCCATATGATCTCACTCAGATGTGGGATATAAAACAGAAAGCAACAAATAAACAAGGCAAACAAATAAACAGAAACTCATAGACAACAGACTGGTGGTTACCAGAGGGAAAAGGCATGTGGGAGGAGGGAGAAGAGGATAAAGGAAGTCGAATATGTGATTGTGGAAGGAGACTTGACTTAGGGTGGTGAACCCAATACAATAAGCAGATGATGTATTATAGACTTGTACCTATATAATCTTATTAACAAATGTTATCTCAGTAAGCTTAATAACTTTTTAAAAAAGATTTTAGTCACTATTTTCAGAGAGAAGGGCAGGGAGGGAGGAAGAAAGGGAGAGAAACATCAATGTGTGGTTGCCTTTCACCTGCCTCCAGCTATGGACCTGGCTGGAGACCTGGCTTACAAACAGGTTATGTGTCCTGACTGGGAATCAAACCAGCTACCTTTGGGTTCACAGGCAAAAATTGATTTTTAATCTCTCATTTTCCTTCCTGGGGTAAAGGAAATGATGAAGATGGCAGGGACCCTTAGGAACCAATTGTCTTGATGGAGAGCAAGAATAGCGAAAGTAAGAATAAGAAAGCAAGAAAGGAAAGAGTGGGTCCATAAAGTAAGATAAGCTAGTTTTGCAATTCTAGTTTTACAATTAGAATTGTTCTAGATAATGACAAGAAACATTCATGATAAATGTGTTACTAAAATAAAGTAGAAGTAATTAGGTCAAGGTGTTTGTTTTGAGTAGATTACCCATATAAACCTTGAAGTTGATTGAAATGATGGCTAAAGTGGAATGGAGAAAGGCCATCGGCTGGCCTTTCGGCCATCAGCTCCATTATTACAGTACTTACAGATCTTGTCTTATAAAACCTGGTGTGCTCCGCAGTGTCCTGGCAGAGGCCTTCATCATTGGTAGATGATCGATAAATGTGTGTTGAATACATACCAAAATTCTTACCAGATTATCTGATTGTCATTGGAGTTAGACAAGTGGTAACTGGGCTCTTGATCAGTTGTCAAAGAAGATGTGGACATTGGCTATCACCTACTTCAAAATGGAAGACTATTTGCACTTAAATAAATGGGCAATGGTCTGAGTTTGGCATTGGGGGAATGTGGCAAGAACACAAGCTTCTGGGGTTACGCCAAATATGGAAGAATTGGCAACTCCATGTAAAGGGGCTTCCTTGGAAATGGTATTCTCTGGAATTCCCAGGCTTGATTTAAAGCACAGACAGAAAGGAAGATAACAGGCGAGAGGAAGTATATGTTGGTACAAGGATGAGCAAACTAAGTAGGGCAGGTAACTGGAGAGGCTTGTGTTCTGTGCATTACTAGAGAGTGAGAAGTAATGAGATGGGCTGAATTAATTCATCTCATGATTCCAAGTGGAATTTGGGCACAAAGATTTCAGTGTAATGTGCTCAAAGGCTCCAGATGTCTATTGAAGGTTTGTGAGGCTAATTGCTGCTGTCTGGACCAAAGGCAGGTACAGGCTGCCACTCCAGGTGGTGTCTGTAGCCAGGTCAGCACTGAGCATACATTCCAGACAGCAGGTGGAAAACTGAAAGTGTTTGGAGAGAGTAAATCTGGCTTTGAGTCTCACACCTGCCTCTGTGTCACCCTGGGTGATGACCCAGGAAAACACTTGTGCTGGACTGCTCTTGAGCAATGGGTATTGAGCCAGGGCAGGTTCGTTTATTGCATGATAAGCTGATTGGCAGCCTACGTTATGAGGATGTGGATTATAAGACAGATAAATTTCAGAAGATAGAGATTTGAGTCAGCTAGTACAAGGTGAAGCCAAGGTATTTTGGGCTCCCTTGGGTGGAAGGGACATGAGAAATGAGATCATGAAAAGAGATTCTCTAAAGACACATACCGGAGAAAAAATTTTTCAGCTTTCACCAGGTCATGAAAAGTCTGGTCCATAATCACATTCCTGTGATTTACAAGTGCCTTTTTTTTTTTTAACTGGTGAGTTGTGTGTAGTTAGTAGATATTTACTATTTCTCAAGAGAGGGTCCTCTTGACATTTTGGACAGAGAAATTATGTTTCAAAGACTGCCTCTTGCAATACAGACCATTTATTTCACACAGCCTCTGTACCACACCGTGCATAGCACCTCTCAATCATTCTGACCACAGAGAGTCCTGCCCATTGCCCACACCCTTCAGGAGACTGGATGGCTTCTGGTCACCTAAGGGTTTAGGGGAGATTCCACCTGGGGAAAAACTTCATTCTCTTCACAGGTGTTACTGAGTCCATGTTTTGAAAGAAGCGATGTTCTGGAGTTTTCTTCGGTCTCAATTCAAATGAAGACCATGAATTCTGACTTCACTAGAATCAGAGGCTCTTGAATTTATTATTGACTCAATGTAATAACGGGCAGTGACATTTCAGCACTAGTAAAAGAGCAGAACTTTTTTTCTTCCTCTCAATCTTCTTTTCATATGTCTATGATTTGTAGCTTCTTTCATATCCCTGGAGCCCCTGAGCAATCTCTGGGCACCAAGCAGGCACCTTTGTTTGGAGTCTGGTGCTATTGAATTTCTTCATCTTCACACCAGGTTGAAGGATTTTATTTTTCCAAATGATGAGGTAGAATGCAGACACCATTAAGAAAACCTTGTTCTATTTAATCTGCCTGGATAAACAGTAACACCAGAGGGCTTGTGGAACAGGAGAGCTATAGCTAAGGAGGGAGCTCCAACCAGCTCTTCTCTGATTGCTCCTTTAACTTAACCGCACCTGCAGTTTTTTGATGTTTGAAGCACAAAGTCAAGTAGTGGTGATAGAGGGCTTGGACTAATAGATTGGAAGAGCAAGAAGAAGGAATTGGTAAGGAAAGTGTTTTCAAGTCTCAGGCAGGCTTGCGCAAGAGGAAAGCATATTAGTGTACATGGGGATTGGCCTTGTTTCTGACCATCAACAAGAGGATTGACATTCAAACAAAGCCTTTGAAATATTAAGAGGCTGCTTTCAAGAATGATGCATAGATAGGAGGTCCTCTCCCTGGGAATTCAGAAGGACTCCTCTACTTAACCTCAGTTCCTTCTTTCAATCTGAACCTTCAAGGAGTCTTTCAGCCTTCCTTGCCAGTATGCCTAAAACATCTTGTTTCCTTCTGGGTTCCTTCTATCAGATCTGACAAATGTGTCACCTACTACCTATACCCCTCCCCCAACGACATATGACTCTTGCCTTCTCCACAGCCCCCAATGCAGAACAGACTTTCCCACCCCAATCCTGCTTCCCTGTGATCTCTGATGTGGTCTCTGTTCCCTCAATCACATCTTAATGTCTTATATCATATTAGGACAGATTGCTCAGATTTGTTTTCAGGGTCACTCAAGTGTTGAAATTATCTGCGCACCTAGGGTGTGTGCACTGTAGGCATATCAGAAGAGAGGCCCATGCTGTGTGTGTATGTAGTATGTCCACTCTGTGTACTTGTTGGTGACTCCATACCAGACTCTGCATCTGGGGAGGTACTCAGTTATGCCATGTGAATATAGGCATGTGAATAAAAGTCTGCTTTACTTAGTGTTCAAAAGCACATGCCTCTCAGCATACCTGAGAAAGATCCGGCAAGGGGACTTGTGGGCCTGGTTCCCCTCAGAGAGGCAGTCCCGGGCCACTCTCATTTGTGTGTCTGTGTTCTTATGGCAGGAAGATGAAGTGGTCCTCCAGTGTGTGGCAACCGTTCACAAGGAGCAGAGGAAGTTCTGCCTGGCGGCTGAGGGACTTGGCAATCGCCTGTGCTTCTTGGAACCCACTTCAGAAGCCAAGGTGAGATTGATTACCTGCTGGCATCTTGCCCCCTGCCAAGCAATTATTTAGGGGATGGGGCTGCTGGGAAGCAGCGATGAGGATGGTGAAGATATTTAAAAAGACACTTTTATTTGTTCAATTTTTTTAAGTTGCAGGCGTACAATATTATAAGTCAACATCTGTGTCTACTACAAAGGAATTGCCCCCAAAAGTAAAGTCTAGTTACTATCCATCATCATGCACTTGACCCCTTTCACCTCTTTCACCCACCCTCAGACCATTTTCTCTCTGATAACCACCAATCTGTTCCCTGTATCTCTGAGTTTATTTTTGTTTTGTTTGTTCATTAAAAAAGAAAAGAAAAAAATAGGTCCTACTTATTTTTTAAGTGGGAAGTAATAGATCAGATTTAGAACATAATTCTCCCCAGCCCAAGAACCATTTTATTTATTATTATTATTTTTAAAGATTTTATTTATTATTTCCAGAGAGAAGGGAAGGGAGGGAGAGACACATCATTGTATGGTTACCTTTCTCCTGCCTCCAGCTATGGACCTGGCTGGAGACCTGGCTGGCAACCTGGCTTGAGACCTGGTGATGTGCCCTGACTGGGAATCAAACCAGCAACCTTTGGGTTCACAGGCCAGCACCTGTGCACTGTGCCACCAGCCAGGGCAAGAAACATTTTAGTGGGAACCAAGAGATGCCCTGTTTGCCATTATTCCCTGGGACACAGGGGAGGCCCCTGGCCACCTTCATTGCAGGAGGTTATTTGAATGTTCCCAGATGTTAATTTCTAGAAGTCTGAGTGTATTCTTAACTGCCAGCTGTCATTGATTGCTGTGGGGACTCATGGGTGCTTGGGCCTGTGTTTTCATAGCAAACATACTCTTTTGAGTTTGGACTGTGCTGAGACAGTTGTAACTCCGCTGTGGCCTGGTGGAAGAGGGGGAACTTTTGCTCTAGCCCTCACCTGCGTGATGGTGTATAATGTCATGTCTCTTCAGCCAATCTTTTTTTTTCATTTACTTTTGGGCTGTTTCTGCTTTTCATGACCTGTACGTCGAGTGGATCTGTGGGCTTGCAATCTCAAAAGTACTTTGCAGTTCTGGCAAAATGTTTGTCAGTCAGGGTTCTCCAGAGAAATAGAACCAACAGAATCTTTCCCTCTCTCTAGACAGGTAGGCGTGTGTGTGGGTAAATAGCTTAGGTAGATAGGTAGGCAGATATAGAGATTTATTTTAAGGAATTGGTGCATGCATTTCTGGGCCTGGCGAGCCTGAAACCTGTTAGATCAGATCAGCTGCAAGCTCAGGCAGGAGCTAATGCTGTCTTAAGGCAGAATTTTCTTCCCTCAGGTTTTATTATTAAGGCCTACTGATTAGGTGAAGCCCACCCATGTTTTCACAGGTATTCACCTTTAAACAACATGTGGGGTTGACTATTGGGGCTGATAAGGAGGATGAGGAAGAGGAGAGCAGAGAGGGGAAAATGAGATGAATGTAATATAACAACAATTAAAAAGACAGAAAAAGAAAAAACCTGGAACAATTTCCCTCAATGACGATTTTTCCGAAATTATAATATCACAACCACAGTATGTGCACTTCTTGTTAAAAAAAAAATTTAACTGATTATAGATGTTAATCACATCTACAAAATATCTTCACATCTACACCTAGATTCATGTTTGATTAAGCAACTGAGTATTGCAGCCTAGTCAAGTTGACGTATTGCCTACCACCCTCGAAGCTCAGTTTTCTCATGGCATCTTTTTTTAAAAATCAGGTTACATTGTCCAGTAGGACCAGCTGATTAGCATGTCATTTCTTCACATGAATACAAACACATGTGCAGAATCTGACCCAATCCTAGATCACCAGATATGGATGTGATGCCCATGTCTCCCAGAAAGCCCTTTCCTCTCCGCCCCACCCCCACCCCCATGTAGGTCTCTGGTCTATAGGAACAGTCATCTGTCAGTGGCACAGAGGACCAGTACCAGTAAGATAGAGTTACATTATAATTAATGGCAGAGCAAAGAGACAAGGAAGATTTTTATCTTTTTAAAGGTCTTAGACTTGATTTCCCTGAGGCCTTTTTTCATTTGCTTTTGTTCTTAGCTAGATATTTTTCTTTTCATTCCCAGCAGTCTGGTATAATAGGAAGATCATTAGATCGGAAGTCAAGAAGTTAATTCTCAACCATTATCTAGTCATGTGACCATGGGCAAATCAGTCAGTCTTGTTTTCAGCTTTCTCATCTGCTGGAATGGGGTGCAGTCTGCACAGTGGGGAGGCTGTTGGTCTGACTTAGAAACCAGCGCTACCATTTTCTAGTCATTCACTGAGTGGGGCCTAGGACAGAAGATTAGGGCACGGTGTCTGGAGCCAGACTGTTGGAGTTTGAATCCTGTCTCCACACTCGGCAGTTGAGCCAGGTACCTCACCTTTCTGAGCTTCGGTTCCTCATCTGCTTCATGGGCATGTAATACTAACTACCTAATAAGGTGGTTATAAGGATTAAATGAGCTAATACATGTGAAGTCCATAGCATATATGAGTTGCCTAGTATTATTGTACATCCTGTATAACCATTGGATATTATGATTTAATCTCACCTGAACCAGATAATCTAAAAACAGATTGAAAACAACTGTATATCATAACCTAAAAATGCTTTGTATTCCCAAGGTATAAAAATAATGATTCATGGTTAGTTTAAAATGTCATGTATGTGGTTTTGTTGGTTTATTTTTGCTCTCTGGCGTGAATGTCCAGGGCAGAAGTAACAGTGACAGGAGCATGAACAGTAGGAACCTGCTTTCCTAAAAGGACACACCAGTTGTTAGCGTTGGCATGCCCAATATCATTTCATGAGTGTATACCTCCATTAAACATAGTAATTCATGAGGGAAGTGCACCATCAGAGCTTTCACAGAGGATCAGGGTCAAGTTCATAGAAAGGCTGGAGTAGGTCTACAGAAATTCCTGTCACCATTCCTGGGAGCAGCCTGTTACATGAACCCATTTTCTGTGGCTTTAGTCTTTCCTGCTGTCAGTGATAGCTATAGACACATTCCTCCTGGCAGGTGTCCTCCTTTTTCACTAAGTAGTTCACCTAATTCTCTACCATCCAATTTCACACCTAGCTGGACCATTGTTAGGTTCTTGAGGCTAATATAAGTGGGCCAATGTAAGCTCACTTTACACGATGAAGTGAAAAAGAGTATTCCCAAGCCTGGCACTAGGCATGAGCCACTCTTATCAGAGCTAACCAGTGATCTTGGGCTTTCCCAGACAAGGGTATTTAAAGCTAAATGAAACTCAGAGAAAAAACTCAGATGTACTCTAAGGAAAAGACAGACCACAGAGAAAGAAGAGGTAAGTTTCTCAAAATGTATTTTTAGCATACAAGCCCTGGGAAAAGGAGGTCCTATTGAAACAAGGAGTGACAGAGTAGAAGAATAAAAATGTAAGAATATCAGCACTTGCTGCAGACATGGAGACTAGCACATTGGAGAGCTCTTGTGACTTTGAGCCCTGTGTGCTCCTCCACCCTTCCTTGAAGCTCTCCTGAAACTGCAGATAGTAATTGATGGAAGGACCACCATTCAGCATCCTTTTCAACTAGGCACACCTCCAGGAATTAAGGCATCTTGTTTTATAGGCAAAACTCAATTTATAACCAGAAAACATGGAGAAGAAACATTACTTCTTATATTTATAATCACAGCAAAACTTTTTGTTTGTTTTTTCAATCCTCACCCAAGGACATTTTTTCATTGCTTTTAGAAATAGAGGAAGAGAGAGAGTAAGGAAGAAAGAGGAACATCGATGCAAGAGAGATGCATCGATTGGTTACCCCTTGTATGTACACTAACCAGGGATTGAACCCACAACCTAGGTATGTGTCCTGACTGGGAATTGAACCTGCATCCCTTCAGCTATGGAATGATGTGCCAACCAACAGAGCCACATCAGCCAGGGCATAATAGCAACAAATGTTTACTTACTGTCATTTTTAAGTAGAGTATTTGTGTATTTGTTCCCAGGAACCAGAATTCATTATTATTATTATTATTTTTCTGATTGTGTGTGTGAGAGAAGGGGGCGAGAGATCTGTTGTTTTGTATCTGCAGTGTGCACTGTTCACCAAGGAGTCTGGTTTGGTTCAACATGACATCCAGATTCAGAAGATTTACGTTGATCAGTTGGCACCAGTCTGCTCAGGAGCACATGAGCCACAGCTTGCCTGCTGGGAAGTGTCAGGCACTCCTGTAAAAGTCCTTGCAGTGGTACAGGGGTTGGCTTTTGCACCTCCCATTCCAGATGACAGCTCAGGTGCAAAGGGATGAAGTTTACATCAGGCATGTATAGTAGTCATGGCTGAAAATCCTCATGTACCACAGGAGCTGATGTATCTTGTAACAACCCCTCAGAAGTAGCTTTGGGGCTTCCCACAAAGGACTACACCAGTTACAAGCATCTTCACACTTACAGAATCACAAAGATAAGGCTTCCTATAAGGTGTTGGTAGTCTGCCCAGTCCAGATGTGGGATACCACCAGTCAGGGATCATTTTCATCGTAAGCAGTTTTCCCTAGCAGCTGAATTCACATAACAATTTTATCAGTCCCAAGAACAAAACTGGACACCTAACTAAAGAGCAAAGTCTCATGCAGAAGAAGAAAAGAATTTCATAAGCCATATCCCACAATAATCTTTACTGATGACAATTATTTTAACTGCTGTGGCCTTGTCAGATTTGGGGGAACACCAACCCCTTTCTAAATCCTTATTACTACCATCTTTAATTATAGATCATCATCAAAACATAGGAAAGCTATGGGAACTTTTTATTTAAAATCAGTTTCAGAAAACCAAGATTTATTTGCTATACTAATTTGAATGACAATGCAGATGAAATTGATAAAGTGACACAGATTACCCGGTGTCCTTGAAAAGCCAGAGGCAGTCCCATAGTCTGTGGGCTCTGGGTGGGTCTGAATGAAGTTCCACCATCTGTCTTCCTGATTGTGGTTCATTCAAGAAAAAGTTTCAGTTTCAAATTCATTTTCCAAATGTAAAAGTTTCAGGAACAATTTTATTCCTGTTGTTTTCACTTCCTATCCTGAAAATGAAGACCAGTCTGCTAGGGTTTCCACAAAGTTGTGTAGGCTCTCAAGCCCGATGATTCAACAACTGTGACTACGCAAACATCATTATGTAGATGGCATCAATGAAGATAGAATTGTAGGCTAAAAATAACTTATTTTCTATTACTTTCTTTTCCTTTACTGGTTACTCCTGAAAAACTAAGCCAGTGCAAATGTGCAGGGACAGAGGCTCGACCTGAGGTTGTACATGCTTTAAAATTCTGATTGATATTTTTGTGTGTATTATTTTCTATGCATTTGAGAGCTTATGAAAGGTCAAACTAGTAAACTGTTTTCAAAGCTATTCCTTGCTGTGTAATATAAATAGACTTGCAAGTTGAAATTTTGAACAATTTTTATTTTCAGATTTATCAGGCACTAGGTGCTATATGCCATGCTCTCACGTAGTCTTTACAACCCCACAGAGCAAGCACTGTTTTCAGTTATAGAAAAGAAAGGTACAAAAAGTGAGACAGTTAAGTAACTTCCTGACAATTATTCATTCCAAACTCACATCTCTATCTAATTTCTGTACTACTCAGCAATGAAATTCCCATGGATCTAACTTAAGGATAAAGAAAATGTTTTTCCATATGGCTAGATTTTAAGAATACCTGGCTAGATTTTCACACCTGCTCTCACAACCTTCCTGCCACTGTCCTCTGAATGCCTGACATTCTAAAACTAGTAATGTGCATTTTGCTTAATTCAAACAAATTTCTAAAATGCAAATGTTCTGAGAAAGTGCAGGAAGCAGTGTTAAAATTTTATAGCTAATTTTTTCCTGTATAAATAAATGAAAGTATATCTAGAAAATTAGTTTATAAAAGGGGATAGACAATTTACTAAATGTCTCTGTACTGGAACATAAGACACAGAAATACTGTAAATGGGGAAGGCAGAGCATCTCCTGCATTGAATTCTGACAGATTACCTGTGTTTTCACCTGCCCTCCACCATCCTGGGAACACTGAAGTCAAAGACTGTGCAGTCCAGCACTTAAGAATCATGACCATGGAGCTACACTGCCTGGGCTGGTAATTCTAATTCCACTGCTTAATAGTGTATTGATAGAGGGAAATGGCTTCCTTTTCTTTGCCTTAGTTTCCTCATCTTTAAAACTGTACCCATCTCATATGGGTACATTATGAAGATTCAGTCACAAGGATTCCTAATCGTATAGTTGACCCTTGAACAACATTGAAGGCACTGAAGCCTCCTACCAATTCTGCACAGTCAAAAATCTGAGTATAGCCTTACTGATAACCTAAATAGGCAATTAGCATATTTTGTATATTATATACTATATTCTTGCAGTAAAGTAAGCTTGAAAAAAGCAAATGTTAAGAAAATCATAGGTTTCATCCATAAGTTTTTTTTTTTCCAAATTGTTGCAGATCTCCAAAAACCCTTCCAATATATTTATTGAGAAGAATACACGTGTAAACGGACCTAGTTCAAACCGGCGTTATTCAAACGTGAATAGAAAAGTGCTTAAGACAGTGCCTGACACACCCAAAGTCCTAGTTAAGCAATAACTTAACTACAGACAGGTTAGGTCCTTAGGAATTGTTGCTTAACTCAATTAAGTTTCCCATGTACTGCATCAATTAATTAAATAGTTTAAAGGCCTGGATTTGAGAATCAGAAGGACATTTGTGACCTTTAAAAGTAAAATATAGAGAATTAGCCTAAGTTAGATGAAAAGGATTACACAATAAGTAAATATTTTTTTAAGAAAACAATGAGATGTAGGTTTTTGTTAATGATTTATAATCTAATTTTAATATGGTCAGAAAACATACTCTGAATGATTTAAATCCTTTGCAGGTTTTGGGCTTATTTTATGGTCCACCATGGTGAATGTTTTAATGAGTACTTTTAAAACCCTGTGCATTTTCTACTTGTTGAATGTAGTATTTTATGAATACCAAGATGGATGATAGTGGTGTTCAAACCTTCTATGTCCTTACTGAATCATATTGTACTTCTTTGTTCTATCAATCACTGGAAGAGAGGTGTTCAACTCTGATTGTCTCCCATTAGGTCAATTAGCTTGGTTTCATGCATTTTAAAGCTCTGTTTTAACCTCAAATAGGTTTAGACACTTTTGATTGTTTTCTTAATGAATTGACCCTTTTGTCATGATCAAATGTCCTTGTTTATCTTTGGTCATAGAATATACATTAACTGATATTAATATGGCCTCAAGCTTTCTTATACTTACTGTTTGTGTGGTATTGTTTTTCCATATTTTTGTTTTCAACTTATGTGTTCGTATCTTTATATTTTAATTATATCCCTGGGGGAGGGGACAGAGGGGAGTAAAGAGGGGATGGATGTAATACAACAACAATAAAATTAAATTTAAAAAAAGTAAACATAAAAAGTAAAAAATAAATAAATTATATCCCTTATAAATAGCGCATAGTTAAGTGCTGCTTTTCCTCCTCATTTTATAACCTCTACTATTAGAGTATTTTTAAATTTGTTTACATTTATTGTAATAACTCATATTGTGGGTTTTAGTCCCTATCTTTGCTATTTGCTTTGTGTTTTTCCCTTCTGTTTCTGCCTTTCTGTCTTCTTTAAGATAAAGTCAAGAATTTTTCAGTATTCCATTTTATCTCCTTTATTGGCTTTTTAACTTTACCTCTTTTATTATTTTTAGTAATTTTTAAGGGATTTTAATAGGAATTTTTAATGCATCACAGTCTTCTTTGAATTAATATTATACCCTTATTTCTTTGTGCTATTTTCATCTGTTATATGCAGGGCTTTATTATTTTTCAAGACTTACTTATCTTCTTAAAAATTAAGAAAAGAAGAAAATTTTATAATATCCACATAGTTACCATTTTTAGTGTTCATTCTTTCCTCTGTATTCACATTTCCATCTGACAGCATTGTCCTTTAGTCTGAAGAATATCCTTTAATATTTCTTGTAGGTAGGTATGATGGAGACAAACTTGCCCACTTTTGTTTCACTAAGAATGTCTTTATTTTGTGCCAATTTTTGAAGGATTTTTTCCTATGGATAAAAATCCTGGTTTGACTATATTTTTCTTTCAGCACTTTATAGATAGTATTTTGTTGTCTTTTGCCCTATTTTTTAACAAAAAAAATTAGCTATCATATTATTGTTCCTCTGGATTTTTTTCTTTGTTTGAATTTTAGAAGTTGTAACAATGCTTTCAGAGTAATTTTTGTATTTATCCTAACTGATGTTGCTTAACTTAATGGATCTCTTGGTTTTGATATTTTTTAAATCAAGTGTGGAACTTTGGGGACCATTATTTCTTAAAATACTTGGCCGGCCACTTTTACTCTCATAACCCCAATTATTTATATAGTAAACTGTTTTACATTGCTCCATAGGTCACTAAAACTGTTCATATTTTTCTAAACTATTTTCCTCTCTGTTCTTCAGTTGGAATAATTCCTATTGACTTATTTTTGTGTTTACTGACTTTTTAAATGTAAATGTGCTCCATACTCCCTCCAATAAATCATATTATTTTTTTAATTATAAAATTTCCAGTAATTTATTGTTAAGATTTTACATGTTCTCAAGTTATTCTCTTCACCATTATTCCCATTTTTTTCTGATAAATTTGTTAACATTTATACTAATTCTTAGGCTGTTTGTAAGCTTGTTTTTAAGGACTGGTTTCTCTCTTGGTTACAAATCACATTTTTTTTTTCTGTAAACTTGAATATATGGTAGTTGTATATTGAACTTTGTAGGTAATATTTGTAGTTACTCTGGGTTTTGTTTTTGGTTTTTTACCTTTCTTGAAAAGTATTATATTTTGTTCTGGTAGTCAGTTAAATTACCAGTGGAATATCCTTGATCTTGCAGAGGTTTGGTCTATTTTATTAGTATATTTTTAATTCTAAGGTATAATCACTTGTCTGGGGATGTACCTTCCTGGGTTTTAATGAAAACCCTGAAATGTTTCCTTCCTAGTTAGTGTAACTTGCACACTAAATTCTGACATCTTAGAACTGGTAGCTACTGAAACTTTTGCTCATTTTTAGCATTGCAGCTGTTTTTTCCCATCAGATACTTAGAATATTTACTATATACAGTTGATGAATTAGTCAAAACCCTGAGGGCAATTTGTATGCTGATTTGGGAGTTTATTATTTATGGTGATTCCCTTCTTTCCACTATTCTCCTCTTTAATTTCCAGATATTTTGATAGCCCAAACTCAGACTTCTTTCTGACTACCCAGTAGGGTTTATAATAGTAGTAGTAGTAGTAGTAGTAGTAGTAGTAATAGCAGCAGCAGCAGCATTGGATCTACTCCCCAAAGGCTTTGTGAACAGAGCTCAGGAGAAAATTTAATTAAAGGTGGTCTTTCAAGAGTCATATTCCCTCAAGCTTTCAGATTGCTTTCCATCAAACATTTATTTTTAAAGTTTTGTTGGGAGTTGATATTTATTATTGTCAGAAATTTTTCTGTTGTGAGCTTCTCTAGCATTACCTGAAACAGAACCTCATCAGTGAGTGTTTGCCACTCTTGAGAGGAATTGTGTGTCAAAAAGAAGAAAAAATGGTATTGAAGCAGAATCCATATTATAAAGAAGGAGTTTCCATGATGAGAGACACAAGCATGTTTCTAGGCAGAGAGGAAAAAGGGTGTAGAAGGAGATGTTTATGTAAGACACTGTTAGGGGATTAAATTGAGTACAGTTTTGGCTTATGCAAAAGAAAAGAGAAAAGGTAAAGGCACAGATTTTGAAATAGCATGAATGGGAGCTGAATAAGAACAGGGACTTGTTGTCTGGGAAAAACATGAATTTATGCAAGCTGTATTGGTTCCTCAAATGCAAATAGCTGATGACTAGACTGAGGTTAAACTTAACTTAGGTATGGCTAATGGAATGCACAGGGAGGTGAAGGGATTAAGGTAGGAGGAGTCAAGTGTGATGCTGGGCAGCTAAAGCCCGTATCTCTTCTGATGGTATATTATTTAGTAAAATAGGGCATATTAAAGAAGATGATGCTTATAAACTGGATTTTGGACATACTAAATTCAAAAGGCCTGGAGGACATCCAAGAGGAAGTTTTGATAGACATTTGGATATATGAATCCAGAATTTAGAAGAGAGGTTGAGATGGTGGAGTTGTTGGCTTAAAGGCAGTAAATCAAGTTAGGAAAGTGAGTAGGAAATAATGTGGGTTAAGAAGGGAGAATGGCCTAAAAGATGTTAATATTTTTAAATTCATGAAAGCAGAGAACCCTAAGAAATAAAAGGGAAAATAGGTCTGTGTACAATCATAGAAGCCACAATAACCAAGGGAAGTGTGTCAAAGAGAAGCAGAGTCAATAGGGCACTGGAGGTCAAGTAATAGGATGGAATGTGTATATTAAATGTAGTGATGGAATGTGTATATTAAAGTGTATTAAGTGTAGTCACTAAAGCCTTAGTGAGAGCCCTTTCAATGGTGTGATAAGGGCAGAAACTGGTTTAGTAGAAATGAAGAGTAAAAGAAAAGTAAGAATAAAAACAACTATTTCAGACAGCTCTGAAAGAAAGAGAGGGCTAGCTGGAGAGGGTCTGAGGATAGAAGGATTTTTGTAATAGGAAAAGGGTAAGCATGTTTCAATGCTGATGAGAAAGCACAGTGGAAAAGGAGAAGAGATGCAGGTGAGGCAAGGCCTGGTTTAGTGTGAAGATTGCTGACCTAGTGGAAAGGAGAGGGATCAAGAAGAGAGGCAAAGAATTAACCATAAGTAAAGGATGAACTTATATTCTAAAGGAAGAGAGAAGGCAAGGATGGGGGTAAATCTGTAGGTTTTGCATAGGGTTTAGAGAGCCAGTTGTCTGGAGAAAAGTAATAGGACTGCTGAGCAGTGTAGGGACCCAGCACTGAGAGCCAGATGATAACCATGAGTTTTTAGTGCTGCCGGTTTTCTGCAGCAGACCCTCAGGAGCCTGAGCATATTCATGAAGAAAATGGGTAGTTAGACTTGGCCAGTGTAAATGTGTTTCCAGGTGAATAATAAAGAATAAAGAGGCAAAAGAGTTTAGGAGATTGGACCATGAAATCTTAGAATTGAAGCGGAATGAGCAGAGAACTAAAGAGAGGAAGGGAGCCCTGACCTGGTGGCTCAGTTGGTTGAAGTGTCATCCTATACACCAAAAAGTTGTGGGTTTGAGCTCTGATCAGGGTATGTACGGGAGGCAGCCCACTGATGTTTCTCTCATACATTGATGTCTCTCTCTCTCTCTCTCACTTTCTTTCTCTCGCCCCAGCCCTTGCTCCCTTCCTCTCTCTCTGAAATCAATTAAAAATGCATATTCTGAGGTAAGCATTATAAAAAGTTATAGGGATATAAACAGTAATAAGAATAATTGAGTGAGCGAGCAAGCAAGCTGGAAGGTGAGTGGATGGGTAGACAGTGGAGTGTGTCAATCTGAGGTGTCAGAGTGGAGCATTATGGCTGAAAACGGGCCCCAGGTATAAGATCATGATAGACGGTGGCTGAACTGGAATGCAGAATATCATTGATCAAGAGGAAGCAAAATAACTTGAGAGGCCATAATATGTGATAGATTATTCATGTAGCACATTACTCTTCTACGGCTCCTGTAACAAATTCCCACAAACTAGGTGGCTTAAAACAACACATTTATCCTCTTGCAGTTCTGCAGAATAGAACCGAAATAAAGGTGCTGCAGAGCCATACTCCTTCTGAGGCCTGTACAGGAGGATCTCTCCTTGTCCGTTCATTCCAGTTGCTGGTGGCTTCAGGTGCTCTGTGGTTCGTGGTAGCACAGCCCCAGTCTTTGCCTCGGTCTTCACATGGCCCTTCTCCATGTGTCTGTGTTCGTGTGGCGGTTTCCTTTTCTTACAAGAATGTCAGTCATATTAGGTTAGACTCCACCCTAATGACCTCATCTCAACTTGATTACATCTGTAAAAGCCCTATTTCCAAAAAAGGTCATATTCAAGGTTACTAGAGTTAGAACTTCAACATATATATATATATATATATTTTTTTTGGGAGGGGGCACAATGCACAGGTAACAATATGAATGTTCAGTCACTAAGAGCAGAAATCAAAAGGAGCCAGAGGTTTCAATAAAGATTGAGAAGGCCACAGAAATAAATGGCAAAAGAAGAGGGAGTGATGTTGCCAAGCGTAGGAAACTTAAGGAAAAAGGAGCTAATTTATGGAAGAGTAATGATCTAGAAATAGTCTTGCACTGACTGGTGTGTCTCGGTGGGTCGGGTGTTGTTCTGCAAAATGGAAGGTTCAGCTCCCAGTCAGGGGCACGTGCCTGGGTTGCAGACTGATCCCTGATTGGGGCATGTGCAAGAGGCAACTAGTCAATCTTTCCTCACATTGATGTTTCTCTCCCTCTCTTTCTCCCTCCCTTTCTCCCTCCCTTCCCTTTTCTTTAAAAATAGATAAATCTATATAAGAGAAAAAATGAAGTCAATAATCCACAGTGGGAAAGGGTCACAAACTCCATCTCCTAACTCCAAGTTCCTTGAGGCATGAGAGAATGGACACCTGTAATTGGGAGGGTCTGCAAGGGGAGTGGGGTCCTTTGGGATGGGCTAGACTTTGTCTGTTCAGGCAACTTGCAGGGATGATGGAGTGTGTTGATCATGGAGCAGCTATTCCAGCACATTTGAAAGGGAGAGGGGATGTGTAAGGAGATTGGAGGGTGAAAGCATTAGGAAATGAGAATTCAAAAGAGGATAAATAATATAACAGAGAAGTCACACACTATCAGTTGTCCAAAGAAAATAAAGGGACCATCTTTCGTGGATTTAGCCCTGCAGTCTTCAGGAGGATGGGGGCCACACAGAAATATGCAGGAAGTCGAGGGTGGGCAGTCATTCTGTTAGACCAGGCATTTTTTTTCTGTTAGCTGCTGGAGTGCCTGTTTACAAGTCAAGCCTTGTTGTCCAACATGTGGGGGGTAAACAGAGGTGGCTGGAGTTTCTGTAAAGTCCTAAGTGCACGGTGGCATGGCCTTCTGGCAGTGCCCTCTGGGACCAGGGTAGGCTTTCTGCATTGAGCTGCTACTCTGCATTGAGCTACTGTTCAACCTGGGCCAGGGAATATCTATTATTTTGTGCAAACAGGGCACAAAGACTCATTTCATGTTGGTCTCTTATGTGAATTCATCAAGCTGAAGGGTTGGAGTACAATCCTAATTATGCTCAGATTCTGAAAAATATGGCATAATTTTTCAGTTCTTCCCAAATGGCAGGTGAACTGTTTCTTGCCCCCCGGAAGTTTTATTCCCATATTTATATACACATTGAGCCCCATGCTCTGTTATTTCTTATGTCCAGACATGAAAAGGGAAACATATCCAAAGACATAGCATAAAAGTCAAGTGTAATACATGTCAAGTTTATTAATGCACCTGTCATTTGCTGAATCCCAGGACCTAGTTAAAAAGGAAAAATAAAGTCCAACCTTTTAACCCTGAGATCTTTCCTCATCTATATTGTCCTCCTTCCTACTTAGGTTATTAATGCTTGTGATAACTTATCTGCTTGAGGCAACACCAGCCCCATCTTTTTATTTAAAGACAATCTGTACCTCAGTGGTGGGAAACTTAACAGAGAATTTATTCAGTGTGTAAAGTGGCACCATCGCTTACTGTCCATTTGTCATTTACTGCTTTAAGGCAGGCAGGTGGCCCCAGGTGAATTACAAGCTGGTATTACTCATACCCTGCTCTCCGCCACCCTGAGCATTTTGCTCTTTAGACCTAAGAGTTGCTATTTTGGTCTCGATTAGCAGTATTTTTTCTTCCTCCTCCAACTCCTAAACATACTAATGAGATCACAAATTTGTCTCCCTCCCACCCCACCCGGGGTTAGATTAATGTCTCTTTTCCAGTTGTTGCTTTTTCTATGAAAGGAAAACACTGTATTGCCTTCATGTTAGAATGGCACCTGGAGAACCCATGCCCCGTGACAAGTATCTTTTTTTTTTTTTTTTTTTTTAATGGGTATTTTAAAACCTGGGGCTAAATTTTAAGTCATAGTTATGACTTTAATGTGGTGTTTTGAAGTTAGGTAAATAGTTGTAATTCACAGATAAAACTTATAAAGAATACTGGGTAGTAACTGGGGAGATCTGGTTTTGCTCACCCTCCAACTTGCTAAAATGTTGTGCTAAATAACCACTCAGGTCAGGTTGCCTGTTTGCTACCTAAGTAGAATTTTAGAAAGGAAATATTTTAAATTGTTTTAAAAGTTAAAATTTTCAGACATTCAAGCCCAACAACTTTGGTTTTCCTTTTCAGCAGGTTATTCAGTCACTTGATTCTTTTTTTTTTTTTCCAATTTTATTTATTATTTTTCAGAGAGTGGGGATGGGAGAGAGGGAGAGAAACATCAATGTATGGCTGCCTCTCACCTGCCTCCAGCTATAGACCTGGCTAGAGACCTGGCTTGCAACCTGGTTATGTGCCCTGGCTGGGGAATCGAACCAGCGACCTTTGGGTTTGCAGTCTGGTGCCTTATCCACTGTGGATAAGTAGATAAGTGGGCCCCAGCTAGGGCCCACTTTATTCTTTTTAAATAGAGACATTAATAAACAACATGAACTAAAACATTTTATGAATCACTTGCATGTTTGTTATTAATTTCCTGACATGCAGCAAGTAAGTGATTTTAAAAATAACTCCAATTTTTTCATCCAAGTTACCTCAGAGAATAATTACAAAGTGTTCCTAATGCAGTCATTCCAGAATTCAGTGCTTTCTCTGTTAGGTGTTTTCAAATCATTTTTCTTTTGTTCCTCTTAAATTCAGCTCAGTTTTATCCAAAGCCTTTAGAATATGAGGACAATTGGTACAAGAAACTTGTTTGCAAGCCTCTTCAAACAGCTGCTCTTCATCTATGGGTGGCTGACAAAATTTTTTAATAACTTGACCTAATGATCCATCTCTTATTGGAGTTCTTTCATCAAAGATTTTTGCTTCAAGCCCTGCTTTAGCACTTCCCTGTATATCCCAAGATATTTCTACTTCAAAATAGAACAGATTAGCATGTGTTTGGGGTGGGTGGTTCAGGGGTTTCGCTGCCTCAGAGCACAGAGGGTGGAATAATTGATCTCTAGCTCACCTCTGCCAGCCCAAGAGCAGTCACTTGAGATCTGAAATGTGCATTTTTACCCTTATTAGCTGTGGAATCTAGGTTCAAACATTTTCACTTCTTTTGCCTAAAGTTGGAGAGTTTTTAGAATTGAATTCAAGCTCCTTAGACTGAGCAAATGTAGATCTAATGTTATCATTTAGTATACCTCTAGTAAATGGCTAAAGGATATTACTTTTTGGTGACAAATACAGCCAGGAAAGATGAGAACTTTTTGATGTTCATGAGAAAGTGTCCACAATGTCCTCTGCTCACCTTTCAAGTTGAAAACTTAGTGCTGTGGTTTTGATCGCTACCCAACTTCCCAGGTAAATTATGTCAAAAATGCTGTATCCTTAAAGGTCATAAGTCTGTTCTATTCCTAGTTTTTTGAGGAAATTCCATACTGTCTTCCACAGGGGCCACACCAGTCTGCATTCCCACCAGCAGTGTACCAGGGTTCCCTTTTCTCCACATCCTCTCCAGCACTTGTTGTTTGTTGATTTGTTGATGATAGCCATTCTGACAGGTGTGAGGTGGTATCTCATTGTAATTTTAATTTGCATCTCTCTGATGGCTAGTGATGTTGAGCATTCTTTCATATGCTAGGATTATACCCAAAGAATCCTGAAATACCAATTCAGAAGAGCCTATGCACCCCTCTGTTCATAGCAGCACTATTTACAATAGCCAAGTGTTAGAAACAGCCTAAATGCCCTTCAGTCAATGAATGGATCAAAGACTTTGGTACATTTACACAATGGAGTTCTATGCAGCAGAAAGAAAGAGAGAACTCCTACTATTTGTGATAGCATGAATGGAATTGGAGAGTATCATGCTTAGTGAGATAAACCAGGCAGCAAAAATTAAATACTACATGTTCTCACTTAATACAGGAGACTAATGAACAAACAAACAAACAAAACAGAGCCAGAGACATGACTACAGGGAACACACTTTCAGTGTGCAGAGGGGAGGTGGGTGGGGAAGAAGGAGGCAAGGAAGGGGAACAGTTTAGTCAAGGAACTAGGATGGATGAACCATAGATATGGACAATGTGTGGGGTTGACTTTGAGGGGTGGTGGATAAGGAGTGTGGAGAAAGGGAGGGCAGAGGGGGGGAAATGAGATGAATGTAATATAACAACAATAAAAATATTAAGAAAAAAAAAATCATAAGCCTGGCCAGCATTGGAGGGTTTGGCCCAGAATTCACCCAGAAGGGCAGAGGTTCTCAAATTTGAGTGAGCATATTTTTTAGTCCCCATCCTTGTCTTGGGT
This sequence comes from Noctilio leporinus, assembly GCA_004026585.1. Classification (NCBI taxonomy): domain Eukaryota; kingdom Metazoa; phylum Chordata; class Mammalia; order Chiroptera; family Noctilionidae; genus Noctilio; species Noctilio leporinus. The sequence continues at coordinate 23,760 of PVIW01001937.1, forward strand.
GGGGTCAAAAATAAGCCTTCATTTTTTTTAAATAAACTGCTACAGGATGCTTATATAGGTGGTCCTCAGGCCACACATTCAGAAATTATGGCAGCAGCAAGTTGAATTTGTAGTCATTGGCCTTACACATTAGTTTTCTTACCTGATTAACTATTGACAGAGTAGCTAGCCAACTTAGGTGTGTGGAAGTTATCACAAAAACGAAACAACACTGTGGCCTTGATTTCATCAGAATCATGTTCACTTACCTACAACCTACCATGGAAAGTTTTCAGTTGCTATAATAATGAATGAACTTGCTTCTTACCCATAATGTGGATGTTTAATAGGAAGCCAGATAAGGGCTTTCATCTCCATCTCATTCACTGAGAACATAAGGGCAGAGGCCTCTGGAGAACAACAGGCTAATTTGAAGCATTAATCTTCATGGAGTCTGAGAGAGACTTCACTAAGGTCACCATGAGCAAGGACTCACCATTTTGAGTATGATATTGCTCCCTCAGTTTCTGTTGATATGTTCATTTTCTTTCATGATACCATGTTAGCCATTATGTACTGGTGGTGGTTATCCAGGAGGGAAAGATAAAGGAAAGGTCATAATCTGTCCTCATTGTGGGTAGAGACCCTTAGTAACCTGGGTTCCTTAGCAGGGCTAAGAAAAGGAACTCAATGAAGGCCAAGTCATGTGAACTGGGATGGTTGAACAGTGGCAGTATTTAACATGATATTTCTTGGCCAGCTTCATCAGATGCTGAGTGATGGGTTGAGTTTAAATAGAAAGAGACTGAGTCTCCTAATGCTTTTCTTGTGCTGATCAGAGAGCTGCCCATGCCCTGAGTGAAAGGTATCAGTGACTTCACTGGGGAAAGGTTTAGAGAGAATGAGATCCAACAGATCTCCACAGGTCAGTGAACATTTTGATGATTGTCCATCCTCCATACCTGGAGTGCTTCCTTATAAGGGTCACACTATTGAAGAAGATATATCTAACTGAGGTGATAGGTCTCTATCACCACTCCACTGAAGCAGTGCTTATTGTGAAGAGAACAGTTGTAACTCATGCAGCTACTGACTGGCAGTGCTAAATCCCTGCATTATGTACATGTTTTAAATATCTGTGATGAGAACCACATGGCCCCTTGCAAATAGGAGCACATAGTACTAATCCTTGCAAATGTAAACATCTAGTGGTCGGACTTCAGCTCAGATACTGTGAGGACGTTGGAGGGGTGGGGTCTAGTTTTCCATGAAGGTATAGGAGGACTTTATCCATACTGGAGAAAAATATTTGTAACTGTTATTTATTTCCGCAAGGACTTTCAAAACTACAAATTTAGAGAACAACTATCCATACAGTCCTGCCAAATGTTTTCAATCCAGAAGGTAGTTTTATCCGTGGTGGGAGTGGGGTGGGGATAAAACCTGCATTTCCACAATAGAATTTGGATTCAGTCTGAGAGTGGGAAGGAAGCACTGGGAATAAAATTCAAACCATTTGGAAGCCAAGCTGTTGTCCTTGCCCTTTGCTGTTCTGAATGCTGCACCCACTTCCTATCCTGAGCACATGAGCCTCATGGGGCTGCTGCTGCTGTAAAGGGGGACCAGCCCCCCTGAGGTTCTTCGAAGAAGTGATGCTGATGACAGTTGCACTTCAGGGACGGCACTGCTATTAAGTGCCCTGTGTCTCTGTCAGCCTTCAGTTCCAGCTTGGCGTTTTCTCAGGTCTCGTGGGCACCTCCTCATGCTTTCCTCAATCTTCCCCTGCCCGTTGTGCAATAAAAGGCCACGAAACATAGTCTCCCATCCCACAGCTGCTGGATACCACTGCCTGGTGAGAGAGAGAAGCCTCACCATGGTTTCCAAATTCTTTAGCAACTACATCACCCACTGAAAGAGAGGAGGAGAGTGTCAGCAAAATAGAAAGAAGCATGTGGGAGGTGCAGGCTGGTCAGAGTTCTCTCTACCAGAACCAAAGCAAACAAAGCCTTCATACTAAAACATAGCTGGTAAGTTGAGACGACACTCAGCTTTAACCTCATCTCTCGATATTTCTGCCCATCACACCTCTCCTGACTCTATCGTCCTGGATCGTGTCGTCTTCCTCTGGCTGATGCTGCACTTCTACCTTATTCATGGAACAATAGAAAATGCATGTTGGTTTCATCTCCTTTCTGACCCGCTGCCCTTATTCTTTCTGTTCTTGGCTGTTTTTCCGATATGCAAACTTCAGAAGAACAGCCTCACAGTTTCTCAGGGCAGTTCCCACTGATAACAGTGCAGGGAGGAGGTGTTTTAGGTTCCCATTAGTGAGCCACAGAGTTAGTTGGTTGTATTACCTGTGCTGCTCATTAAGATAGAATTTTGTTTATGGCCATATTTTGAGGACCATGAGAAGAGCCATTATTTCCGTTTCCTCTGCCCAGAAATAGTAGGTACTATTTGCTGACCCCTCTATGGCGTGTTTCTCCAGGTGCAAGTTTTGCAAGTTTCCACCTCTTGGCACCTTCGTTATTGGACAAGCTGACTATGCGAGGCAAGGAGAGGCACTTGGCTCAATCAAGAACCAACTCAACCATCCAGCCTGTCAGTTATGCTTTTCCCCAGCAGGCAGTTTGACAAGCCAGCTGCCCAGCATTCTGTCTTGGGTGTTTTGGCTGCCCCTTCTTCCTTATTTTAAAAGAACACAGGCTTCACAGCGTTAATTTTTGCCAGGCTCTTGGTAACATTTTTCTTAACTTGCCAGAAATAACTGGTATGTGGCCAAACACAGGTGTCCAGGGTACCTCAGTGTTATTTTTGGTAGGGGCTGTGAGAAGCAAGATCATAAAAAGACAACAGTCATGCATTTTAAGTGATTGGGTCACTCACTTGAAAGACATCCTTATATTTTGATGAGCCCCTTTTTTTTTTTTAAGATTTTATTATTTTTAGAGAAAGGGAGGGAGGCAGAGAGGGAGAGAGACATCAATGTATGGTAGGTAGCCTTTTACCTGCCTCTAGCTAAGGACCTGGCTGGAGACCTGGCTTGCAACCTGGTTATGTGCCCTGGCTGGGGAATCAAACCAGTGATGACCTTTGGGTTTGCAGGCTGGCGCCTTATCCACTGTGCCACCAGCCAGGGTTTTGACAAGCTCTTTAATGCAAGATCTAGAGTAAGAATTTGTTACTCTCCGGAGATTTGATTTTTCTTATTGAGTCCAGTTATAGTATCTTTGAAAGTGGGTTCAGTATCCTTCTCCTGGAGAATACTTGGACTTCTCATTTAAAGTACTCACCTGGAGAAGGGTCCCAGAAATCTGAAACATTAGTAGACTTGCCCAGGAGATTCTTGGACCCACCCTGTTTCTGCATCCGTGCTTCCAGAAGAAGCTCATATGAGAAATTTCTGAGCATCATTACATGGAAGATTGATGTTGCAAATGTTGCTGTCACTTGAATGAATACACATTTCCACTAAAAGAGGCTAGATGTAATGGTTCTGTCCATCAGTGTCAGTTAAAGAGCCAATAATTTGGGCATTTGAGGGATGGGGTAAAGAAAGAGTGATTAGGGGTATTTCTAGCTCTTTATCACTTTGGGTTGGCTTTTTCTCTGCTAGACTTTTGGTAAGGGAAATGTGGCCTACACTTGGGATTTCCTGCTTCCAGGTGGCAGTGGTATACCTCCCTTACATAAAAAATGTTTCAGCAAGTATTCTTAAGTAAATATTTAATTTCCTAGTAGGAATAGTTTATTTTATTTTAAAAATATCAACACCATTCTATAACTTGATAATCTTTTTCTTTTTCCTTGCATATAATCAACATCTTTCTGCTCTTTCTTTCTGAATACTGGTTCTTGAAGTGAACCCCAGGCCAACAAGGTATTAGATGCTATCATCGGTCTGTGCGCAGATGTGCATGTTTTTGCTTAGTAAGTCTCTTTGTACTGCCATAGTGATTTTCCATGGGGTAGGTCCTCCCAGCAGGGCAGCTCACTGATTCCTAGAACAATCTAGAGACTGCTCAATGCTGAGAGCATCGCATTCCTCTGGCATTGGGACAAACCATTTTTACTTCATTTTTTAAAAAGATACTGACATCTTCCTCCTCTCTTCTCCCAAATGTTTACCAACTGTAAGTTTCAATTCAGCATACCTTACTATGTACATATAATGGTTTTTGTTAGCAAAGTCCAAGCAGAAGTTGGAACCCAGCCATTTGGAATAATTTTTGTATGTTCAGAAAGACCCTCTATCCTTTACTATAGCAAAATATTTAAAATATAGAAAACTTAGGCAAGGTTTTACATATTACCCTTGTTCCATGGCAAAGGCTCTTAACACAGATAGGCAAAATCTCTTTTTCTGAAAATGTTTAAAGTCTGGATATACATGTTGAAAACCTGAATATATATGTTTAAAATTTACACATGTGTAGCTTTGGAGAAAACTTGTCCCATCATGACTAGAGTTGAGTTACCTTTTGGAACACAAAGCTTACATGGTAAATCAGTCTCAGATTTTAGTGGTGCATAAAAAGATGGAAATGGTCTGACCTGCTAGAAATCTTGATTTTTATAGAGATCTGGAACCTTGATAGTCCCACTAATTCTGGTCTGCAGTCTCTGCATTCCCAATGGTCATTCCAAAATAAAGAACTCTTTTGAAATAGTCAGGAACCTCATATAAGATTTTTAAAGTTTTTATTAAAGTATAAGAATTAGGAGAGGGGGTAGCCTAGTGGGATTAGAATTCTAGAGTCTTGGTGTAGGGATGAGAACTTCTTCTTCAGGAATGTTGACACATCATGACTCAGAAAGAATTGAGTTTGAAATTCAGGATGTAAATGTTGTTCACAGCATATAATTGTAAAGAACTGTTCTAACCTTTCTGAGTCTCAGTTTTCTCACCTGTAAAATGGCTATAATCTCTTCCCTGCAAGGGGGGAGGGTTAAATAAGATAATATTTATAAAGTCTTTAGCGTAATACCTGGTACAATTATATAAATAGGTAAATAGAGACATTTAAAATGAGTATATGGATTCCACTTGCTTAATTCCTTTGTGTCTCAGTTGATCCACCCCTAAAATGATTGTTAAGCTATTTTTGCAGAAATGCACACACTTGGAAATGACTAAAGAATTAAACATTCACTATATAACTTTATTATAATCTATCAGCAACTTAGCAGGGGTAGCAAAGGTAGGTTTAAAGAGCACTAAACTGCATAAATGCTTACATAAAACCTGGTTGGGTTGGGATTTAGGTATTAGTTTGGTGAGTGACTTGCTCTAGCTATGAAGTATAAACACAATACAAATGATTATGTATTATCAATAATAGGAGGTCTGTAAATGAGCTCATGTCTGTTGGAGATGGATGAGATAATGTCTGTAAAGTGCTTAAAGCTCCTGAAATACAAATTACACATGCCAGCTCTGGCTATCCTGAGGAAAGTGGGTTTTAGCCAGCACCACACTGTACCCAAGGGGGACTGGTTGATCTGGAACATTGTCTGGGGGAAGAGAATGATTTCTGGCCCCCGAGGGCTTGGGAAGTCTTCTCCCTGTGATGTCTGAGTGGACCTACATTGAGCCATTATAGGAAGAGAATGATCAGTCCTGTCTGAGGCAGTGTAGTGAAATGGAACAAACACATAGCATGTAGAAGCCAGGCCACTGGAGTCTGAGTCCAGCTCTACCTGTTACCAGTAGTCATCATGCCCTTTGAGGAACAGACTCTCTTTACATACCCAACTTGAAATCTACAGCCATGAAAACAAACACCAGCCATACTTATTCCCAGACTAGGCTGGCTCAAGCAGCATGAATAGAGCATGGAGGAGGGACAATTGAGATAGATTTCCTTAGTGAAATTCAGATGTTTCAAGGCTTAATCATAGGAATAGGGGTGTCCTACTGGTGAGGGCTAGCTGGTCAAGGGCCCCCCACCAGCTTTGCCTCCTGAGTTTTGCTGCTGTCCTGTGGTCTTGTTTGAATACCTCTACTACCTTACGTTGGTCACAGGGGAGCACTTTGCTCTCTCTCTTACTTTGGCTCACTTATAGAGCAAAAATTTTTTCTCACTTTACATAATCCAACCAAAACAGGCTAGAGCTTCCAAAAACTCTCTTTTGTTAAAACACTATGGAAGAACACCTGAAAAGTAAAGATGGAAGGACCAGTGTATTCTTACATTCTGGCTCAAATTTTCTGATTCTTAAACAATTAATGTACTCACTGCTCCTGTTCCTCTTTACATGGAACCCCAGAAGAAAGAATGATCTGCCCAAGTCCCTTACTTTCTACTCCCACCCCCTGCCACTTGTCACTGGTTGGATGCTTCTGTAACAACATCTGCCCAAGAACACCCCTGGGCTATGTTGACTCCATAATGTGGCTCCAAGATGAGATGAACTTCTCCCAGCTACCTCAGCTCTTCTTCCTTAGTTCTGGCTTCCCTTCTCAGTCTCTCCTGACCCCCCCACCCCCCACCCCCTGCCATTGATTGACATTAGAAATTACTTCACTTTGCAGGTAAGACTCTGTGGCCTGCCACGGATGTGGGGCTGAGTCCATGTAAACCCACCTGCCCATAAGTATGATACAATATCCATGGCATTTATCTATCTGCTCAGCCCTGGGACTGGAGTGGGAAGTAAAGGTAGAAAAATCATTAAGCAGCAGTTGTCCACTACTTCCTCCTTCCTTTTTTCACTCCTTTACTGACTCATAGTACTTCCAATACTTGGCATTTTTCCTTGGGGAGTTGGGTGAAAAAGCAAAGTAAGGAAAGAGGTTCTGTAATGCCCATAACTTAATGCTGCTTCAACTAATGGAATTTTCTTCTTTCTTTTTAAATTACTTTTTTTTTTTTGAAAAAATATATATATTTTTTAATTTTACTGTTGTTGTATTACATCCATCCCCTTTTTGCTCCCCTATGTCCCCCTCCCCACCCACCCATTCCCCCCAAAGTCAATCCCACCTGTTGTCCATGTCCATGGTTCCTTTATACTAGGTTCTTGTCTAAGCTGCTCCCCTTCCTTGCCTCTGCCTCCCCCCTCACCCCAACCCCTTTCCCCCTGACCACTGAAGGCCTATTCATTGTATTCATATATTTGATTCTGTTTTGCTTGTTGTTAGTTTTGTTCATTATTGTCCTGTTATGGGTGAGATCATATGATATTTGTCCTTCACTGACTGGCTTATTTCACTAGGCATAATACTGTCCAGTTCCATCCATATTATTGTTGCAAAGGGTACAAGTTCCTTCTTTCTTTCTGCTATATAGAATTCCATTGTATAAATGTACCAAAGTTTTTTGATCCAATCATCCACTGATGGGCACTTAGGCTGTTTCCAGCACTTGGCTATTGTAAATAGTGCTGCTATGAACATAGGTGTACATAGGTTCTTATGAATTGGTATTTCAGGATTCTTTGGGTATAGTCCAAGTAGTGGAATTGCTGGATCAAAAGGCAGTTCCATTTTTAGTTTTTTAAGGAAACCCCATACTGTTTTCCACAGTGGCTGCACCAGCCTACATTCCCACCAACAGTGTATGAGGGTTCCCTTTGCCCTGCATCCTCGCCAACACTTGTTTGTTGATCTGCTGATGATTGCCATTCTGACAGGTGTGAGGTATATTACTGTGGTTTTAATTTGCATCTCTCTGATGACTAGCGATGTTGAGCATTCTTTCATATGCCTCTGGGCCCTTTGTATATCTTCCTCAGTGAGTTGTCTGTTCAGGTCCTTTGCCCATTTTTTAATTGGGCTGTCTGTCTCCCTGGTGTTGAGTCGCATTAGTTCTTTGTATATTCTGGAGATCAGACCCTTGTCTGAGGTCTCATTGGCAATTATGTTTTCCCATACAGTTGGTTCCCTTTGAATTTTGCTGATATTTTCTTTAGCTGAACAGAAACTTTTCATATAGTCCCATTTGTTGATTCGTTCTTTGATTTCCTTTGCCCTTGGTGAAGTATCAGTAAACATATTTTTGCGTAGGATATCTGAAAGTTTACTGCCTATATTTTTTTCTCCAGGACCTTTATGGTGGCACTGCTTATGTTTAAATCCTTTATCCATCTTGAGTTTATTTTGGTGTATGGTGTAAGTTGGTGGTCTAGTTTTGTCTTTTTGCATGTTGCTGTCCAGTTCTCCCAACACCATTTGTTGAAGAGACTGTTTTTACTCCATTGGATGTTCCTTCCCCCTTTGTCAAATATGAGTTGACCATAGAGTCCTGGGTTAATTTCTGGGCTCTCTATTCTGTTCCATTGATCTATCTATATGTCTATTCTTATGCCAGTACCATGCTGTTTTGATGACAGTAGCCTTGCAGTATTGTTTGAAGTCCGGGATTGTGATTCCTCCTACCTTGTTCTTCTTTCTCAAGATTGCTATGGCTATTTGTGGGCGTTTTGGGCTCCATATAAGTTTTTGAAGTATTTCTTCTATTTCTGTGAAGTCTGTCATTGGTATTTTAATTGGGATTGCATTGAATCTGTAGATTGCTTTGGGTAGTATGGACATTTTAATGATGTTAATTCTTCCCATCCATGAACATGGTATATGTTTCCATTTATTTGTATCTTCCTTGATTTCTTTCTTCATTGTTCTGTAGTTTCCTGAGTACAGGTCTTTTACCTCCTTAGTTAAGTTGATTCCTAGGTACTTTATTTTTCTTGTTGCTATGGTAAATGGGATTTGTTTTTTCGCTTCTATTTCTGTTGTTTCATTATTGGTATACAAAAATGCTTTTGATTTCTGGATATTGACTTTATACCCAGCTATTTTGCTAAATTTGCTTATTAGATTGAGTAAGTTTTTGGTGGAGCCCATCGGGTTTTGTATGTACACTATCATATCATCTGAAAATAATGATAATTTGACTTCCTCCTTTCCAAATTGGATACCTTTGATTCCCTTTTCTTCTCTGATGGCTATAGCTAAGACTTCCAAGACAATGTTGAATGGAAGTGGAGAAAGTGGACAGCCTTGTCTCGTTCCTGATCTTAGGGGAAAGGTTTCAGTTTTTGTCCATTAAGTATGATGTTGGCTTCAGGTTTCTCATAGATGCCCTTTATGATGTTGAGGTATGCTCCCTCTATTCCCATTTTGCTGAGGGTTTTTATCATAAATGGTTGCTGCACTTTATCAAATGCTTTTTCAGCATCTATTGATATGATCATATGGTTTTTATCTTTCAATTTGTTGATGTCGTATATTACATTGATTGATTTACGAATGTTGTACCATCCTTGCATCCCTGGGATGAAGCCCACTTGATCATGGTGTATGATCTTTGTAATATACTGCTGAATCCGATTGGCCAATATTTTGTTGAGAATTTTAGCATTTATGTTCATCAGAGATATTGGCCTGTAGCTTTCTTTCTTAGTTGTATCTTGCCCTGGTTTTGGGATTAGAATAATATTGGCCTCATAGAAAGAGTTAGGGAGTCTTCCCTCTTCCTGAATTTTTTGGTATAGTTTGAGGAGGATAGGAGTTAGTTCTTCTTGAAATGTTTGGTAAAATTCACCTGTGTAGCCATCTGGTCCAGGGCTTTTGTGCTTTGGGACATTTTGGATGACTTCTTGAATTTCACTAGTTGTGATTGGCCTATTCAGGCTTTCTGCTTCTTCTGGGTTCAGTTTTGGTAGATTATACCTTTCCGGAAATGTGTCCATTTCATCCAGGTTGTCATATTTTTTGTCATAGAGTTGTTTGTAGTAATTTCTTACAGTCTTTTGTATTTCTGAGGTATCAGTTGTGATTTCCCCTCTATCAGTTCTGATTTTGTTTATTTGGGTCCTCTCTCTCTTTTTCTTGATGAGTCTGGATAAGGGCTTGTCAATTTTGTTCATTTTTCCAAAGAACCAGCTCCTGGTCCTGTCGATTCTTCGAATTGTAGTTTGAATCTCTGCGTTATTTAGTTCTGCTCTGATCTTGATGATTTCCTTCCTTCTACTTGCTCTGGGCTTTG
>PVIW01001937.1:33830-252793 GCA_004026585.1 Noctilio leporinus
GTGTTCATTGTCATTTGTTTCCAGGAACTTTTTGATTTCATCTTTGATCTCATTGTTGACCCCTTCATTGCTTAAAAGCATGTTATTCAGTCTCCATGAGTTAGAGAATTTTTGTTTTTTTCCCTTGAGATTGGTTTCTAGTTTCAAGCCATTGTGATCTGAGAAGATACTTTGTATGATTTCAATTTTCCTGTATTTGCGGAGGCTTGTCTTGAGACATACCATGTAGTCTATGTTGGAGAATGATCCATGTGCATTTGAAAAGAATGTGTATTTTACTTCTTTGGGGTAAAAGACTCTGTATACATCAGTTAGGTCCATTTCCTCTAGAGTGTTGTTCAATGCCACAACATCTCTGGGGATTTTTTGTTTGGAAGATCTGTCCATTATTGATAGTGGGGTATTAAAATCCCCTACTATGAGTGTGTTGCTGTCTATGTCTTTCTTAAAGTCTTCCACAATTTTCCTTATATATTTCGGAGCTCCTATGTTGGGTGCATATATGTTTATCAGAGTTATTTCTTCTTGATGGATTGTTCCCTTAAGTATTATGAAATGTCCATCTTTGTCCCTTTTTATTGCCTTCATTGTAAAATCTATTTTGTCTGAAATAAGTATTGCTACTCCAGCTTTTTTTGCTATTACTTTTTATTCATGTCACTGTCACCTCATAACTAGTTTATTGCAACACGTTCCCAATTTGTTTCTCTACCTTGGTCTAGCCTCCTTCATACTAGGCATGCCATAATCTTTCAAAGATTCGAATTTGGTTACATCATTTAATGGTGCCCCACTGCTCTGAAGATAAAGTCTGAACCTCTTAATAAGGGGACACAAGATCCTCCCCAGTCTAACACCTACTTTTTCCTCAGCCTCACTACTCACTTTCCTTTGTTTGCTTCCCCCATCCCCCTCATCCCCTGACTCCTACCTCAACATGTTCAACTCTGTGTACTTCTCTACTTCCACTCTTGCTCCCCTCTAGACATTGTGAATCTTGCTTTGGAAATTGTCCATTTGCTTTCCCAACACTCCACATAGCTTTGAAGGACAGAGGTTTTTGCCTTTATCCTTATACAAAAATAAGAACTTATATAAGTGAACATTTCAGTTATTGATATTTTGATTTTTCTGTTCTGTATGGAATAAAATCTGACATTTGAGTACTTGTTATACATCAGATTCTGTTTTAAACCCTTTCACCACAAAAATGTAGTCCATTCTGAAAAGTGGATACTAGTACATCTTTATTTTACATAAGGAAACTAAGGCACAGAGAGACTAAGTTGCCTAACATTGGTCAGCTAGCAAGTATTTGAATAGACATAAGACCTCAGATAATACTACACTAGAGTGTTTACTCTTAACCAATATGTTTTATATTGCTTTTCATTCAAAGCCATTAATGTACTTACAGGGTATAGTATTGAGGCATGTTTGGGTGAGAGCCAGATTGACTAACAGAGAAGTAGGAGGAGACCTATGATAATGAGAGAAGAAGGGCCTCTTGAACAGTAAGCAGGCGAGTGGGGGAGAGACACAGCTAGGCAGGTGAGTGCTCAGTGAAGTTTGTCTGCAGTCACAGCCACCATCAGCCATGACTCTTGGATAGACTCTTGGAACACAGAGTCAATTCAAGAAGATTCCGGTTGAGCACTTACAGTTCTACATGTTTGGAATACCAACAGTAGAGTTAGGCATGTATTTTTCAAGTTATCTACAATCTAATGAAACAGACTACACTGCTTAAAGAACTGTATAAGCCAAAACAAACTGGTTAATTGTGTAATTGAGGAATGTCAATCTTCTTTTTTATAATTACCTCACCTCTTCATGTTCCCAAAGACTTGACTAGTACATTGCCTAATATTTACTTTGGGATGCTAAGTAGAAAAATGCTAAATGAATCCATTAATAGGGGTATCAGATTCCCACCATCCTGGATCTAATATGTCCCAGAAAAATACTTTTATTATAATGAGGAAGATGTTACATAGACTTAGGAACATGAAGCATCCATAGGCTGTTTGTCCCACTTTTTTTTTTTAAACATTTTATTATTTTCACAGAGAAGGGCAGGGAGGGAGGAAGAAAGGGAGAGAAGCATCACTGTATGGTTGCCTACCACCTGCCTTCAGCTACAGACCTGGCTGGAGACCTGGCTTGCAACCTGGTTATGTGCCCTGACTGGGAATTGAACCAGCGACCTTTGGGTTCAAAGGCCAATGCCTTATCCACTGAGCCACACCAGCAAGGCTTCCCACTATTTTTTATAAAGTGGAGCCAGATAAATGCCTACCTCCAGGCTTACCCAGGGTCCTGGCTTTCAAGGTTTCCTGTAGGACATTTGGAAACAGTGCTTCTCTAGGCTTAGGACAGGTCTGGGAGAGTGATGAGAAGCTATTTCAGAACAGATGTCAACACAGGCCTTCTCTTCATGCTAAGAATCATCAAGCACAGGCCTCAAGCCTCCCAGGCAGTGTGACCAAGGCAGGGGCTCCCAAGCACACAGACAATGACGTGGCCTCCTGGGGGACACTCCCACCGCAAACAAATTAGCTCTGCTCCACCGGTGGCCTTTGCTCGTTCTTGGGGAATGTGGAGAGAGGAGCTCAGGCAGGTGCGGAATTTAATTAAGAATGGCAGCTGGAGTAACAGATCAGATGGCTCTGTGCTCTGTACTCCATTCATGTCACAATATGCTAGTTGCACTTTTGTTATTCTCCAGATACCTGTTTTGCTTTGTTCCTTCCCTTGCCACTTGCTCATCTATTATTCTGCATGGCACTGGAGTGATGTGACCTTATCCCTGAACGTAGGGAGTCCAGGCAGGGATCACACACTAGAGGTAGAAAAACTGCCCTATCCCACTGGCTCAGTTGGTTGGAGCATCGTCCTGCACTCCAAATGGCTGTAGGCTCAGTTCCCAGTCAGGGCACATATCTAGGTAGAGGCTTTGATTCCCAGTCAGGGCACATGTGAGAGGCAACTGATTAATGTTTCTCTCTCACATCGGTGCCTGTCTGTCTCTCTGTTTCTCTCTCTCTCTCCCTCTCTCTCTGAAATCAATAAACATATCCTTAAGTGAAGATTTTAAAAAACTAACCTGTAAGGAAACTATGTAAATCAGCAGCAGATACATGCTCCCATGTAAGATGTTTTCTCCCTGTGCTCCCTATCTCCTGTTTAGATGTACCTTTCATGTCATTAATGAAATCATGACTATCTTGGGACTTGTAATATCTGGAAGGAAAAGAAAAATGTAATTGGAGCATGTGTAGCGTCCATGTTGTCAGTGGTCCTCCATCAGGACAGATGAGGGCATTGTCAGGGGAGAGCTCCTGACTTCTGTCCAAGCCAGGCATAGGGAAGAAAGAAAGCTAACTTAGAATCACACAGTCTCATGTAAAGGCAGAACCCTGAGCACTCAGTACTGTGTTTTTGTTTTACAGGAACAGGATTCTTGTAAAAGTGAGCATGAATATTGAGATATTCAGTTAGCCAAAAGGCACCTGCTAAATACCAATCATAACTGAAGACACTCCTGAATAGGAAATGTCCTAATCACATCTGCTCTAGTGAAGTGGAGGAGGAAGAGGAAATGCTCAAACCAGGCTTCTTTGGCTTCCTATTCTAGTAACATGAGATTCAGGAAGACTAGGAAGTGGTAGAAAACACCTCTATAAAGTCTGAGATGACATCCTATTTTGGGAGAATGAGTTGGATGATATATGTTTATGGCATAAAGTCTTTAGAGAAATGCTTTATCATAATATTACAAATTACTTGGAATGATGCTGTATGTGTTCTAAAAACTACTTCCCTCCAGGTTGTGAAGTTCCACCCTACATCACCAGCTGTCTGCTCACTCAAGTCCCATACAGATGAGTTAATTACCTGTAGCAAGAACAGACTTTGAAAACAAAGCAAGAAATATGGAAAATAAAGGCTGTTGTCTGCTCATGTTATAGTTTCTCCTTAGTTACATCATTTTCTTAAAGACAACAGGGCAGTTTCCTATAATTCCAAAACTCTAGGATGGCTGGGTTTTTAGAATTTTTTACTGTTGAGACCATGAGAAGAAAACTTAATTAAGTAGAGATGTTCTTAAAAAATATGTTGCCCATAAGCCAGTAGCCTTTGGGATGGGATTATTTATTCTTAGTTTAGGATTGTGGTGGGAAGAGGGTCTCAAAACTTAAATAAAGAGAAGTAGTAGGCAGGTCCAGCAAGTAAGGACACTTTTTATTTTTGATGGCATTAAGGTTGGGGCGGGAGATGAAGAATGTACAAACACTTGGAAATTAAAGGGCAGCTATAATAGAACAACAATAAATTAATTTTTAAAAATAAAATAAAAGTTGCTAATTCCATGATCCATATTTTAAAAATGGAACTATTGGCATCAGAGAAGTTATCTGTGCCTTAGCAGCAGGCTTGCTTTCACTTTTAAATTGGAGCTCCATGGGAACAGCCCTGCCTGTCTCAGAGTGTCAGCCACAGGTCTGGGTGACTTCTGGCCCTCATTCCTTACTCCTGTTACTCTCATAGTGTCAATGTTCTGCCACTGTCACATAGGAAACAAAGGCTGGGAATGCAGTATCATTATAAGCTGTGCACCCAAAAAAAAAAAAAGGCACAAATCTGGATTGTAAAGTCCTACAAAGCAATGATTTTGTTTCCTGTGTCTTTTTATCTTTCTCAATATCAGCCATTGTGTTTTACATTAGTACAATGCTTGAAGACTTTCTCATTGAAAATATTCTAGTTGTAAAAAATATATTTAATATTCTCATCAGTGGCTAGATGCACAGAGTTAAGTATAGGGACTTGGGAGGCAAGTTGCCTACACTTGAATCCAGCTCAGCCAAGTATAAGCCATTACCTTGGGCAGATGACCTAACTTCTCTGTGCCTTAGTTTCCTTGGCTGAAAACTGGAATATCAATCATCCCTACCTTATGGGGAGGTTGTGAGGGTTAAGTGAAGTAATATGTGCAAAGCGTTTTGTGCCTGGCAGAGAAAGTACTTAATGAGCATTAGCTATCCTAGACAGTATGCAAAGAAGGCTCTCTTTAATTGTTATTGATTAATGTCCCTGAACAGATAGGAATATCATGACATTATCTGAGCATGTAGTAAATTAGAATGATTGTTGTAAGGAGGTCATCAATTCTTGGACATTTCTTTGCTCAGAAATATATTTATATAGCTGTTAATCTCCACTATTGCTCCTCTTTACACTGTGGCATCAAGGTTTATTTAATAAATAAATGGATTTTCAAATTTGCTCACCTTTGTCTGGAGCCACATTCTAGTCTGTCCATTGACCTCTTACAAATTATTGGTGACGAGTGCTTTTGATCACACTAAGATATCAGAATACATCTGCTTATCCTTCCTGCCCCTTCTGCAGTAAGGCTGTATGTGTGCCACCAGTCCTCAGTCAAATTGATTCTGATATCTTGGTCACTATTCCCTTGCAACTGGAGATTTCCTTTCCCCTGTCCTTTAGAGTCTAGTGTGAAACCCATCTTAATTTGGATAAGAGAAATCCACCTTTTATAGTTCTATTCATCCATTCATCTAACTGTCACGTGGATTCAAAGGCTCTTTGTCTTTGCAGTGTTATTGTATGACTGATGCTTAACTGACATGGGTAGGTATGCTCATTCTGGCTTTATTTCCACAGTTTGTCCCTCCAGATCTCTGGGTCTGCAGTTTTGTGCTGGAGCAGTCCCTGTCAGTCAGAGCCCTGCAGGAAATGCTGGCCAACACAGGGGAAAATGGTGGTGAAGGGGTGAGTACCTGGATTACGTACTAGGTGGGGACTGGGACACACCATAGTGCCAAAGGACATGCTTAATTTTGTTCCTTGAACTTTGACCTGAGAAACCTTAGGGTCCTTGAGATAATCCATAAAGAGATAATAAATCCTTCTCCCTGAGTTTAGTTCCCCTTATTTAGCAACTCTAATCCTTCCTTTGGATTAACCAACTCCCACCAGAAAATAGAAGGGCACCATTAATGCTGCCTCAGTGGAGCATAAGGTAATTGAACCTACTTCCTTCCTGGTTCCATAACCCACCAGGAAATGCAGAGAGGCTGAGAGGGCCTTGAAATGGAGGATACATATTCAGCATTTTTTTTTTTTTTCAGATTTTATTTAGTCCTGGCTGGTAGCACATTGGATAAAGTGCCAGCTTGCAAACCCAAAAGTCACTGGTTTGATTCCCCAGCCAGGGCACATAACCAGGTTGCAAGCCAGGTCTCCAGCCAGGTCCATAGCTGGAGGCAGGTGAAAGGCAACCTTTCATTAATGTTTCTCTTCCTCTCTGCCTCTCTTCCTTCCTTTCTCTCTGGAAATAACAAAATTTTAAGTCTTAAAAAAAATGTATTTATTATCTTTAGAGAGAGAAGGGCAAGGAGGGAAGAATAAAGGGAGAGAAACATCAAGGTATGGTTGCCTTTCACCTGCCTCCAGCTACAGATCTGGCTGAAGACCTGGCTTGCAACCTGGTTATGTGCCCTGGCTTGGAATCTAATCAACAACCTTTGGGTTTGCAGGCCAGTGCCAATCAACTGAGCCACTAGCCAGGGCTGGCAGGATTTTTCTTTTACCCTTGGGAAAGTCTTCTCAGAGGTTTATGACTGCCCTAGTGGAGCACAACCAGGTTACAGCAGTTTGGAAAAGACTTCCTGTGGAATTCAGAGTCTTTGACATGTGCCCAGAACTCCACAGTTTCATTCATGATGAACAAATATAGAGCTGTCTTGAGTGCCTCTCACTTGAGTCTGTAAAATCACTCTGAGTGTTAAACTGAGGGATGAGAAGTTGTATCTCCCATGTCAGAAGTTCTTCAAGACCTCAGAGTATTTTTCGCCCATTCTTAATGACCCATATCTATTTATATCCATTTATCATGTATTTTAATTCTATGGCCTGAATATTTCACATTCAAACCCCTCTTTCCATCCCCTTTCAATACTACATTCAGTGACTATCTTCTGTCTTTTGGGTTCCTACGAACTGCTTTGGTTCTTTCCAAACTTACCCCTCGACACCACCACCAAGTTTTTGTTCACTCCGATATTCATAGTATTCTTTCTAAAATGCAGATCTAATCATTATATTTCCCTGGTTTAAAATCCTTTGTCGTTCATTACCTTGAGAAAAAAGTCCAAATCATATAACTAGACATAAGGAAAGCCCTTCAGGATTTGGTGAGCCCTGCTCACCTTTCCCGCCCCATCTCCTACTACATCCCCCAGGCTCTCGGGCTCTAACCATGATGAACTGCTTTCACTTCCTCAAGTGTAGCAGTTCTCCCTTGCCTGTGATCACGAGTATCAGCAAATCCCTCCATTTAAAGCAGCTTTTTACTCCTCCCTAGAGAGTAAAAAGGAATCTCTACTTCAAAGAGCCAATTTAGGTATTAGATCTATTTGGAAGCCTCTGCTCATTCTGCAAGTCCAGCATGGGTGCCCTTACTGGAGCAAAAGTCAGTAAATAATTCTTATTATGCTATACTATACTTGTTAGTCTCATTTTCTACATCCTGTACTGGAGAGTAAACTGCATGTAGGTAAAAAAGCTATTTGCTATACCTAGCATGGATTAGTCTTAATTAATGCTAATGAACTCCTATATAATAAAGTTTTTCATTTTTGATAGAAGAGACAGTGACCAAAGGCTAAAGAGAACTGATATTTACATTTAGGCCATCTTCCAGCTTTTAATGAGATCACACACAAGGCTTCTAATCTGAAGCCAGTGTGTTCTCATCTTAAAACTTGGAATATCTGATTAGTTTTCTATGGTCCTTAACACTAATGCTTGTGATTCTTCCCTGTTTTGGTTTAGAATGAAAGCTTTTACCTGAAAAATACCTGAAAAAACCACCTGAAAAATAGCTTTGTTTTCTTTCTTAGAACATTAACACAAGTAATTTTTTGTTCCTTTGATGTTCACTGAAGCCTGTGTTTACTTCCCCCTTGCATTGACCTCAGTACCCCATGCTTTCATCCGTAGGCATACCTTCAGACATAGCCATTTTAGTGGAACTTCATTTTTAATTGCTCATTTTTTTTTTAAGACTCATCACTCATCATTTACAGATGTCTTTTGTGAGGGAGACCTGGTTGATTTAGAATGTCACCATTTTCATTGTCAACCAAGATCAGCTAGACCCTGTCTACTTACAGCCCTAAAATAGAAATTGGGAAGATAGAAGATCTATTAACTGTAGAATTGTCTCTTGGGCATTCTGTTTTGTTCAAAAACTGCATTTCAATGACTTTTTTTTTTTCTTTATCATTTAGCTTGAGTGGTTCAGGGAGTCCTATAGATGACAAAGTAAATTCATAAGTTCTGGTTATGATCCTTGCTCTTCTTTGTTGCCAAGAACTTAAGTAATAGCCTTAACTTGGCTTTTCTTTAAAAGAATAAATAATCATTTATTTTCCAAATTGAAGGTGAAGCCCATATCAATAAGATTGAATACTTAGTTTTGTAACATATGAATAAGACCACCCTTCCTTACTAGCCATGTTATAGCAGAAATTTACTCAATATAGCTATACAAGTATATTTCAAGGGTCATTTTAAAGATATAATATGTAAAATCCAATACCTTAAATCTTATTGAGAGATTAATTCTTTGAAGACTTAAGTCCAAAATAAATGATCCATGACCTTTTTATTATTAAATATTTATTGGATAACAATAATCGCCATCTTGACTCTGACTGAAATGTGTCTTACTGACTTTTTGTGTTATTTTACCAAGCAAACAAAAAAGATCCAATAGTTATTTTTATCTTGATATCATTATTATTATTATTTACTATCTCAGAACTATAAGGAAGGGACTTGAAAAGAGAGATAAAATAAGATGGAATACAGCACTTTTTAAAAATTATTGAGATTTGGAGAAAGCTAAGATGGCCTTGGTAAGCACAACTTGCTTCCTCATACAACCCCATCAAAATTACAACTCAACTACAGAAAAACCATTATTCAGAACTGCCAGTAATCAACCTGAATGAAAGTCCTACAACTACGGAATTAAAGAAGAAACCACACTGAGACTGGTAGGAGGGATGGAGATGCACCCATCTCCATCCCATGTGTGGTAGGTAAAAATTGGGAGAAACATCTCAAGAGCAAGGAGTCCCAGCCCCACAAAAGATCCCCCAGGCCCAGAGTTCCAGTGCCAGGAAGATAAATCCCCATAACTTCTGCTTGTAAAATCCAGTGGGAATTGAAGATGCAGAGGACAGAAACTGCTGGATTCTCAGACAGTTCCTCTTAAAGGGCCATGCACAGACTTACTCAGACTCATTGCTTCTGAGCTCCAGCACCAGGGAAGCAGCTTAAAAGGCAGCAGAGGCATATGGGAAGGAACTGAAATGTCTGGCATGAGGGCAAGTGCTAGAGGACAGCTTTTTCCCAGACAGAACTGCTGGCAGAGGCCGTTGTTTTTTTGTTTGTTTGTTTGTTTGTTTTTTGATCCCACCCTCCATGGAGCCATGGAGCCGGCAGGCAGATGCCATATCTGAGACCCCATTGACCTGGCTCACACTGTTCACCATGCCCTGGTGATTCCCTGAGGCTACACCCCACGCAACTTTTAGGTCCACCCAACCTGTTTCCAGTGGCTTTTCCATAAGAATGGCTTGCTTTGGTTCATGCTTCAGATATTTTAAAATTCTCTCAAAGAAGCAGCACCTGGCCTCAGTAGTCTTCTACCTCTTGCTAAGTGGTCCCAGGCCTGGCACTAGCAGCAGCTAGCCTTGGTGCACAGCTTATTCTCACTAGGGTGCCTCCAAGCCCAGCACAAGTAGCAGCCATCTGCAGATCACTTTGTGGTTTATGCCAGGTGGCCTCAGAACACAGGTGGGGGCTGACCTTGACCTGCACTTTCCAAGTAGCCCCAGAGCTTGCATACCCACTGGACAGCAATAGACCACATTGGAGCACCACCACCAAACCTCCTCTATAAGTGACATACTCAAGGGGCAGACTCAGAGGCCACCAGAACCCTGCTGAAGTTAAGTCCTATTCTCTGGAGTGGGTCTCTGCACAGCTGATCCTCCACAGTGGTCTAAGGTTGGTGGTCAGAGGTCACACCCAGTCCTTGCTGTTGACCTGCCCAGGTAAATCCCTCCCGTTGATCTGACAACAGCAACCAAGACTCAACTAAAACAGGCAGGTGTATGCAGCCCACACAGTGGGCGTACCTCAAGTACCCAGCTTGGGTGACAGAGAAGGCTGTGCCACTGGACCCTACAGGACACCTACTACATACATTAGGCCACTCTACAAAGCCAGGGAGTCATAGAAGCTCTACCTAATACATAGAAACAAACACAGGAAGGTTGCCAAAATGAGGAAACAAAGAAATATGACCCAAATTTTAAAAATTAAAAAGAAAACAGAAAACTTTAGAAAAAGAACTAAACACAATGAACACAAGCAATCTACTAGATGCAGAGTTCAAAAGGCCAGTTATTAGGATGTTCATTGAACTTTGGGGAGCAGATGAACTCAGCATAAAAAGGGCATGGAATCATAAAAAAGAACCAATCAGCAATAAAGGATATGCTACCTGAAATGAAGAACAATTTATAGGGAATCAACATTAGAGCATCTGAAGCCAAGAACCAAATTAGCTATTTGGAATATAAGAAAGCAGAAAAACACCCAATCATAACAGCAAGAAGAGAAAAGAATCCCAAAAAATTAGGATAGTGTACGGAGCCTCCAGGAGGCTATAAGCATTGGAAAAACAAGTGTTCCAATCACAGTACTGGAGGGGAAGTAAAGAGAGAAAGAAGTTGAAAACCAATTTGAAAAAAAAAATGACAAAACTTCCCTAACTTGGTGAAGGAAATAGCTATACAAGTCCAGGAAGCACATAGAGTCCCAAAGAAGAATAACCCAAAGAGGCCCACACCAAGACACATCATAATTAAAATACCAAAAGTTAAAGACAAAGAAGCATAAAAGAGCAAGAGAAAAGCAATAAGTTACCTACAAAGGAGTTCCCATAAGACTGTCAGCTGATTTCTCAAAAAGAAACTTGGCAGTCTAGAAGGGATTGGCAAGAAATATTCAAAGTCATGAAAAGCAGGGGCTTACAACCAAGATTGCTCTACCCAGCTAAGATAACTCTTAGAATCAAAGAGCAGATAAAGAGTTTCCCAAACAACAAAAAGCTAAAGGAGTTCATCATCATCAAACCATTATTATATGAAATATTACAAGAACTTATTTACAAAAAAGATAAAAACATGAACAATAAAATATCAAATACTTATCTATCAACAGTTGAATCTAAAAAAAAAAAAAACAAAATAAACAAGTAGAACAGAAACAAAATCATAGATACAGAGAATATTTTAATGGTTGCCAGATGAGGGGCTGGTCAGGGAGATGGGTGAAAAAAGTGAAGGGATTAAGGAAGTACAAATAGGTGGTTACAGAATAGTTATGGGGATGTAAAGTATAGCATAGGAAACAGAGTAGCCAAAGAACTTATATGCATGACCCATGGCCAACCATGTGGGGAATGCCTGAGGAAGTGGAGGAGGGCAAATGAAGATAATTGGGACAACTGTAATACCATAATAAGTAAAATGTAATTTGAAAAAATAAGCCCTGGCAGGTGGCACAGTGGATAAGGCACTGGCCTCCAAACCTAAAGGTTGGTGGTTTGATTCCCAGCCAGGACACATAACCAGGTTGCAAGCCAGGTCTCCAGCCAGATCTGTAGCTGGAGGCAGGTGAAAAGCAACCATACATTGATGTGTGTGTCTCTCTTTGCCTCTCTCCCTTCCCCACTCTAAAAATAGTAAATAAAATATTTTTTTTTAATTATTGAGATTTTATTAATTCTTGAAGACTGTATTAATTAGTTACATAATTGGCAGCTTTAGTAATTCTAACCCTCCTGGAACTTTCTAACCATCTATCTGGGTTCTCTATCTTTACTCTGAGAATTAATGTTTTTATGTAACTGCCTGGGTCTGATTGTTTTGTGTTTCTGAAGTGATTGCCATGCACATTTGCTGTTAGAACTTAACTTGATTGTAGGTGATAATATTTAGCAGGGAAGAAAAAAGAGGGAAAATAAAGATGGAAATGAGTTAACATGATAGACCATAATGATTCTCTGGGGAACCTGATGAGATTTGAATAGGATGACACCTCCTTTGTCTGCCAGTCCATTCTGTTTGCAAATAGATATACGCTGCATTTAAATAGATAGTATGTTCATTAATGTCATCACTACCACTGTAAATTAGTCCTTGTGTGGTGTGTGTGTGTTCACTGCTGTGCAGCAACTGAGTATTTTTTTAATGATTTCAGTTATTTGTTTATTCACAGGATGAGTGTACAGAAGTACCTTGGCAAGGATTTATAATTCTGCAGGAATTTGTCTTGCTAACAAAGAAAATAAAGCTGTCCAGCTTCATTTAACAACACAAGTTTATTATTCCGTCCTTAGCTGCAGACAGTAACACAGGAGACACAGCTTTACATTGAGAAGAATAAGTGATGATGAGGAGTTGCAAGCAGAGAATATTTGGTGCCCCTCAGAATGCACCCTAATTAAACTCGTCCGTGGGTCACTTTACCTCTGATTAAATTTCATCTGATTTTATTCTGGGGAAAATTGCCAACAGATAGACACATGGCACTGAGGCCAATTAAATGTCTGGAGTTAGCAGTACAATTCCTGCTTCAAATATTATTTTCAAACTTTTGATTGATTGGACCTACAGTACATGACATCCCCAGCCGTCTTCAGCAGAACATGGGGCTAAAGGAGATGTCACCATCTCCCTCTGAGTCCTCAGTCCCCATCCTATAGAAATGACTTTGAATACAAAACAAGCATCATTTGTAGCAAGGAAAGGTCATCCTCTGGAGTCAGGCAGATGTGCTTCCATTCCAGCCTATGCTAGACCAGGTGACCTCAAGGGTAAATTATTTCTTTTCTGTGTACCTTTTCACATCATTAAACTACAACCTACTCACAGGATTAAGTGAGAAGTGTGTTCCTAAAAGTGCCTCAGGGTGTGTGGAAATGAATATTGGTTCCTCTTATCCTCTGGTCCATTTCAACCTATCACAGACCCTTCAGACATGTTTATATTTAAAGGAAAGAGCCCTCCATGGTATATGACCAAGTACCTGTTACATCTCGGGCTATGTAACACAAATGGGTTTTGAAATTAATGGGTATAACACTTCTTTAAAAACAAACAAACAAAAAACAACCTTGATTTACCAAATTACCAGATGCACTCCTTCTGATAAAGGCTCTGTTTTTGTTTTGTTTTGTTTTGTTTTTAAGGCTCTGTTTTTTTTTCTACAAGTTGCCTTAATTATTGGCAGCCTTTTACCATTAGAAAAAGACATGAACTATACCTACAAAATAATTATAATTAGCCCTGGCTAGTGTGGGTCAGTGGATTGAGGGCCAGCCTGCAAACCAAAGGGTCACTGGTTTGAATCCCAATAAAGGCACATGCCTGGGTTGAGAGCCAGGTCCCCAGATGGGAGCATGTGAGAAGCAACCACACATTGATGTTTCTCTCCCTCTCTTCTCTCTAAAAATAAATATAATTAATGTTGTGGCTGCCACATTTATGTTACACTTTATATAACACATAAGAGCACATAACATCATGAACATACAATTTTAGATGCTAAAATTTCTAGAATTTAATACACTTGATTGGGAAATGTGACTTGGGAAAATATTATTTCTACAAGTATCTTGTTCACAGACATACCCCCTAAGAGGTGGTTCTTTAATTCTCAGTATTATTTATGTGAAAGCCTCATTAGTCATAAAAAGGAGCTTTAGGCTCCTTTCATTTGCCCATCTTTAGAATGACAATAAACACATAGCACAGCTGTGAGAGAAATGTACACATCTGGTATGGCACATTTGTCATGCCTGAGGACAATGTGCCCATGCCTTTGGAGAAGCTAGGAGGTTATGTCCTGGCACCATGTGACCTTGGAAACACCCAATGTGGCATAACCTCATGTTATGCTCTGTTCAGTAAAGGTCTTTAAAGGACATGTCATGAGGTACCTACTTTGTTGCGGAGTTCAGGACATTTACCCATCTTAATGAGTCACAGATAATTAAGCCATAAAAATGTGATTAAAAAAGAATGTGCTAAAGATGCATCTACCCTAACATTTTTATGTAATGAACAAATCAAAATAGATGCTGGTGAGGGGAATTTGAAGCCTTGTCTAATGTTTGAACTCCAGCCGTGCCCACATTTAGAGATCTTGCAGTAACCTCATCCAGAATGAAGGCTAATAGGATTCCTGGGGCCCTGAGCTCCCAGGGTCACTTCTATATTACAACAAGAGAAGGAACCCCCCACCCCATCATCTAGACTTAGCCTCATAATCTGAGGTTTTCACCTTGCCGTCAGAAAAGAGCCAGGATGGGGATTTATTTTGGTATTTGTAGGGAGGACACAAGACTGATGGAGGAACTATGTACATAATTCTAGATAAATTTCACCTCCATTGACATTTTTGAAAGACGACATTTTTTAAGAGAGAAATCATTGAATGAATAAAATATAACAGTAGGCATCCATTACACCTTGATTGGAATAGGACATAGAATTTCCTTTGGAGAAAAACTGCAGTCACTTCTGCTTGTACCATGTTATCCCAGGCCTTGTCCATACGTGCCCTAACACCAGGGTATCCAGGGTATCCAGGATGCACCAAGATAGTCCCATTAAGCATTCAAGTCAACTTCTCTTGCACTGCTCAATAAGAAGCTACTGCATCAAGTTCTCCAAGTATTTCCTGGGTGCCCCTAAGCAGTGCTTCCCCACCCAGTGCCAGTATCCAGCAGGCTGTTTGTTCAACCTGGGGTTATGGCCCCAGCTTCCTGCCTAGTCTGTGAGAACTGGATACCATGGTTTGTTTCAATTCTCAGCTTGCTTGACTTGACCCTCTTTTTTTGGGAGGGGTGGGGTGGGGAGGATAGTACTCTGATTCTGATGCTTCCATTTCTTGTTTTCTTTTTTCCTTTTTAATCCATGTCTGGTCAATTCATAGCTGCTGTAAAAATAATACTGTGTATTTTTATATAATAATCAAATCTACCCC
Source organism: Noctilio leporinus (assembly GCA_004026585.1). Lineage (NCBI taxonomy): Eukaryota > Metazoa > Chordata > Mammalia > Chiroptera > Noctilionidae > Noctilio > Noctilio leporinus. The sequence continues at coordinate 48,993 of PVIW01001937.1, forward strand.
GTGAAATTGCTCTCTTATGTAAAAGCATAGCAGGTTTACATATGTCAAAAACTATTCTTTAAAATCTGCCCTATATTTGAGTTCACCCACAGATTTGCTCGTGGGATGCAGCTTGTCTGGTGACAAAGTGTGGGGTCAGGAGACTTGGGTTTAGTCCTTACACTGCCACCAACTGGAAGTTTGACTGTGGGCAGAGGTCTTCCCTCCTCATGGCCTTGGATTCCCTGCCTGTAAAAGACCAACTCACTAAGAGGCAGAAGTACTTCCTCTTGTCTATAAAGGTTGCAATGCTCCAAGTTAAAATGGGCAAGTGTCACCACCTGGTTTCCCCTGGCGTGCCCCATCACTGCTCAGCTCTGGGAATGTTCGCCTGTTTGTGTGAGCCGTTCTTCTTGAGACCCTGACTCCCATAATGTTGGGGAAAAAGAATCAATGTGTTTATTTTCTTTCTGCTTGGTGTGGATGAAAAAAAAAAGTTCCAAATTCCATCTAGGACAGCAACCCTCAAGCACTAAGTGATGACTATATAATTTAAACATTGGTGAGACATCAACTCTCTTGTAAGTTTTCTTGTGGAGAAATATGGGATGCATTCTATAGTGCTGACAGAATTTCTTTCTTCAAGGAGCCAGATGTCATTTTCAGAAATTAAGTAATAATGAGAGGCCTCCAAACAAGGGTTTTTAATGTGTTTTTTCATAGACCGAACAGTCATTAATGTATGTTCCTTCTCTTCCCCTTTCCCCTCCTTACAATTCTTTCTCATGTTACATTATGATTTTAGGATATTATGCTGATAATGGATTTTAATGTTTCTCTGATAAATGAAAATTATGCAAATAACTCATTGTTGAACTGGCTTGTTGATAACCTGATATCTAATATCTAATATGCCTTCTAAAAGACCATACTTCGTGGTAAGAAAAAAGCCCCTCTTTGGTATAAGAAAAATCCAATTGATCGTTGACAGTATTTCTAAGAAAAGGAAATCCCAAATTACCTAACGTGTGTGTACTGACCATTTCCTTCGTAATTATGAACAAGTGCTAAGGACAAATTTAGACTGCAGCATATTGCTTGCTTGCTAGTTTCTTGATGATACCAGCACTGTACTGGGGGGAGGGGGCTGTGGGGAGAAGAAAGTGAAAACAAACTCATGCATCTAATGCTGCTGCCAATTTCTAGTTAAAATAATCAGGTAGGAAATCCACCCCCTCTATTCTCATCGGGTATTTTTTTCTCCGTAGTAGGTATCAGTAGATTCCTCAAGTTACTTAAAAGCTTTCAGCAAGCCCTGCGCCACTAAAATATCCAATTACTGTTTTGTTTTTGATTTTGCTAGATCAGTGACCTCTCGGAATGGGTACGTTATTCACTCCTTTAATATACGTGTACTTTGCATGGACAACTGGCTTCAGCTGATTCTGTAATGAACTGGGTCTTTCATTTGTGAGTGTTCAGGGCAATTTCCATTCGTTGTGCCTCTGCAATTTAACAAAACACCACACACTTCAATCTTCTGGAATTAGAGGTGGCTGCACACTTGGAAATTTGCTGCCAAGAAGCTTATGTTAAGCCACAACTCTGCAATTAGGAGAATGGCTTGCCTGTGGATGTTTTTGTTTTTCCTTCAAGACATTGAAAATTGTTTTTAAAAGTCTCTTTTTCGCTCTGAGTATGTCTAGATGGCCCATGGCCATAGGTTTCGACTTGGAAAGATGACAAGTGTGCAGCTTTGCCTTAATCCAAGCTCCTCATCGCCTCTGACCTTTCCCAGGGCTATTATGCAACTCCAGTTCTGCTCTTCCAAAGGCTGGAATTCATAATAAAAATGGAAAAAGCTAGTTCCATATGGCCCCTTTCTCACGTGAAGCCCCCAGCCTGAGCCAGCCAACGAATTAAGTGTTAATTTCAACAGTTAAGAATAACCATTAAGTGTAACTAGCTTTTTACATTTCTTCATATCCTGAGTAGAAGCATTTTCAAGTGAAAGAACCCACAGAATTAATTTTTAAAGCTCCAGACCCTATCAAATATCCACTCGCCCTTTCTGAACGTAGTGCTTCAGCTTAAGTGCAGTTGCCTTTGCCTTGGTGAAATTCTTTGTGTTCCGATTCAGAATCAGTACGCCTGTGTGATCCTGGTGGTGTTTGGCAAATGTGATAACATAGAGCTTTCCTAATGTCACCCAAGCCCTGAAGTGCTTTGCATTCTTGCTGTGGACGTTTGAATGCTCCGTTAGTAGTCTTGTCAGTCCTCTGAGAAAGTTTTAGAAAGCTTGAGCTTCTTCCCTATGGCTGAACTAATGGTGATTTCTTGTTAGTTTGTGGTGGTTGTTTTGCGTTTTCATTGCAAAAAAAAATGTAAACATTTTTATTAATGTTCCTTAGAGTAGTGAGAAGGGATTGGGATGTCTACGCTTCCTCCAGTATGTACTAAATAGGCAAGTAGTTCTATTCTCGGGGAAGGGCTGTTTTGATGAGGGATTGTGCTGGAATTTTTAAGAAGAGCTTTATATGGTGGCAGGACAGAGATGGGTTGTAAAAATGGATCTCGGCTGCATTTTTAGGAATTTGTTTTAATCTTAAATTGTAAGATATTTGAATTTGGGGGAAATCTTTTGTTTTAAGAGACCTGCTAAATGAAGCCCATTTAGAAATCAAGAAATTCTGTTTACTTATTAGACTTTCCCTTTGATTGTGTAATTTACTCTTAATAGCTGCCAGAATTTAAATTATGTATTTGTAAGGAATAGTGAATGAACTAGGGAAAAAAACTCCAACTTATTTCCATCTCATGAAAGTTTGATGAAAGCATTTATTTGGATATTTTGCTAAAGAAAAATAAGTTGATGCCAGAGAAACCCTGATCTCAACTTGCATTTCCACCCTCATTGGAGTAAAATCCCTGTGGTCAGTATCCCAGCCTGAGTAAACTGCTCTCTGGTTTTAGAAAGGAAAAGACCTGAAACCACCAAGTGGCATCAATGGAAAGAGACAAGATTAAGAACAAGAATATTAGGGGGGTATGGAGTTAAAAGGCTTCCTGCTCTGCAGAGGCCTAAAACAGCCCCCTGCAGAGGAGGCGGTGGAATCTGAAGGCTTCTGTTTTCACCTGGCATCTCCTGCAGCTGAGTTTTTTTTCTTCAGTTACAGTTGACTTTCCATATAATAGCGACTTTCAACCTTTTTTGCCTCATGGCACACACACATTACTAAAATTCTGCAGTACACCAAAACTACTTTTTTTGCCAATCTGACAAAACATAGTATAATTTTGATTCATTCACACTGGATGGCTGTTGTTGAGTTGGCTGCTGATGTTTTTTTATTTGACAGTCTAAGGGAAAAGAGGTCAGTGCCCCTAACTAAATTGTCAGGATTGTATATTTTAAAAATTCTTGTGGCACACTGGTTGAAAATCGCTGCCATGTAATATTAGTTTCAGGTGTACGGAATAGTGGTTAGAGAATAATGTAACTTACAAAATGACCTCTTCCCCAACTAGCCTTGTACCCACCGATTCTTAGGCTGGTGAGGAGGTGGGAGAGGAGGAAGTGCTTAGCCATGGTCCCCCGTCCTGAGATGTGGCTCTGGTGGGAAGGAAGATGGTGCTGTACTAGTGGAAGCTAGACATCTGCTCAGGGACATTCAGGCCTGGGCACTGCCACCCGCTGGGCCTTGTTCTGTCCATCTGCAAAATGTGGATTCTGAACTACATGAGAAGCTCTTAAACGCCTTTGGACATTGTCCCAGGACTAGTGTCTGTCCTTGAGAAAAGGTTCAAAAGTCATCAGGAAAATGAGGAAAATAAAGACAATGGAGGACTTGTTTCATTAAGCTAACTGTATAAAGGGGGATACGTGCCTTGTTCATTTTCTGTGATTAAGTCTTTTTAAGTATAGTACAACAGTCATAAATTTGACGGGTTTTTTTTTTTTTTTTTTTGGAAATGTTAGTGATAGTATAGCTTAACAGCTTTCCTTCGTTCCTTCCTTCCATGACCTTAGGGCAAAATGCAAAATTGGTAACTATGTTGATGATCAGTTTTGCTCCTATTTTTGACATTGCACCAGTTTTGGACATCAAGGCTTATTCCTGTTCAGTTTGTGGACTCCATATTCTGAGTAGCTTACCCAAACACTAAATAAATGGTTTGGCTTAAAAGCTGTTGCTGGACCAAAAAAAAAAAACAAAAAGAAAAACCACAGAACAAAAAAAAATCCTTTTTAATGAAACTCAGATACCAGTTGGTGCCCTCATCAGTTGTAATCATTCACACCTTTATTGGGCCAGGCACTCTGAGATTATAGGCACCAGGGGTGCTGTCTGTTTTTGTTACAGAGAAGATAGGGAACCAGAGCGTTAATGAGAATCACCTGCTGCCCTCTCATAAATAGGAGATGCTGGGTTCTCTGCCCCCATTTCGCTGCTGCTCACCTGCTTTTTTGGTGGAGGGGGGTGGGCCAGAGAGGCAGGATGGTGTTCTAAAGGAGTTAAGAGCGCTTTAGAAATCGGCTAGCGCAGCCAACGCTATGCAGGCATCTGCTGAAGAAGGGTTTTCAGGAATTTGCTTGAGAAGGTCTTCCTGTCCTCACTCCCCTGATCCCTGTTCTCAGGGTGAGGGTGGGGTTAGTGATGGAAGCCCATGGCAGATACTCCTGAAAATATCTGTTTCTCACGCCTTTGGTGAAATATTAGAAGGTAAGTTAAATGCATTACTCTTTATTTTTTTTTAAACTATATGTGTTTCTTTCGAATAGTTGTTTATTTTCTCAAGTTTATGACCTGATACCAGAAATTCTCGGAATTGCTGCCGGAGTACAGAAATCTCCAGATTTTATCTTATCAGTGCATATACCTCCTGAATTGTAATGGCTGGAGCACCTTCAGTCAGTCAAGCAGAGAGCTGTGGTGCTGGCTCTCTCACGCTTAATGTAGCACTTTGCACTTGAAGTTGGGGACACGGTGGCAGGGGAGAGAGAAGCAGCTGCTTTGTCCCAAAGTCTGGTAGCACTGTCTACCCGGATACAACCCTGGCAGTCTTACTTTCTGTGTCCTGCCCTCATGGGGATTTGTCATGCCAATTTGGTAAAGAACTGTTTGCAAGCCCTGATCCAAGCCCTGATCCAGTTTTAGAATTTACACACATTTTGGGGCTAATGACCTGTTTTATTTTTATTTTTTTTATTAATCTTTTGAAAATACTTTATTCATTATTTTTAGAGAGAAGGGTAGGGAGGGAGGAAGAAAGGGAGAGAAGCATGACTGTACGGTTGCCTTTCACCTGCCTCCAGCCACAGACCTGGCTGGAGACCTGGCTTGCAACCTGGTTTTGTGCCCTGACTGGGGAATTGAACCAGCGACCTTTGGGTTCTCAGGCCGGTGCCTTATCCACTGAGCCACCAGCGAGGGTTAATGACCTGTTTTAATATCTCAAATTCATATTCTTTCAGCCTTTAAATGGGTCCAGTAACATGTTTCTATACCTCTTTAACCTTGAGATTTCAGTAGTGGGGGAAATGCCAGGTGAATATTAAACAAGATGCTAGCATTTCAGAATCTCTGCTCCTCTCAGGGTTGTCAATTTTGTGGTGGTATTTATTCCTCCTTCTAGTCAGCAGCCCAGCCAGGTGGGCCTCATCTGGGGTCCGTACAGTCTAAGCAGCAGGAGCCACAATTCTCTGACCCCAGACATTCAGCGATGCTCACCAGGAGGAGCAACTGCCGTTTCCCAGTTCATTGTTTCTGTGAGGCAGCCACTTGGATGTGCAAGGCAATAGGCATACATTCATCCATGAATTGTGAGCTACCCTGATTTCAGTCAGTCAGTCAGTCAGTGGACAAAACAACAGGACTGGAGTATTTCCAGGCTTTCTCAAGAATGCAATCCCAGGTTACCCTGTGAATATACAATTCCAATTCCTTGTCTCATAACCGGCCTTTTCCTATGGCACAAATCCCTTTTAAATGTGTTACTGTGTCTCTTCCCCCAGGTGGAGTTACCTAGGTCATGATTGCTTCACCTCTAATACTCTTTACTTCATTTGCAATCTTTTATTAGATTCAGCTGTTCCCAGGGCAACCAGGAGTGATAAGTTAATGTGCTGATTACTGCTAATAGGTCCAACGCCAACTGAGTTTTTGTTGCACCAAACTTTTCTGTGCTGGAAGGAATACAAAGTGATCCTCAGCTCTTCCATCTCTTCCCCCGCCGGTCTCTCTGCCCATAAGGACTAACATTGAGCACTTGAAAAAAAAATACGTTAACTTCATTTTAATCCTATTAAGAAACCTTGTCATTTTTCTTCCTTGTGAATAACGACTCTCACTCAGTGTTTCCCCACATATACATTTGTCTTTCCAAATGTATCCCCCTGTAAAAGGAATCTGTGCCCCTTTAAGGTAACAATTTCCTTTGGTCAGCGGCTATATTGTACTGTGCTGTCCTCTATTCATGGAGTGTGTACTGTATGAGTCCTATCCCCTGAATTCATGGCAGTTTCTTAGTGCATTGAGAAAGATTGTCCTTGATTCTTCAAGCTGCATAAACATCTATAGATGCATATTGATTACTTACAGTGATAAGTTACCAGGAGTTTTTAGAGCTGCCCTGGCCCAAGTCAGCTTGTCCCTCTGACTCTCTGTCATACTGTGTATCTTAGGTAACATACTTGCCTCTTCAAGTTTATGAGGATCATTGACAGTCAGCAGCAATATCTCCCAGTGTAAGGAGCAGAGATCAACTACAATGCTTTTTGCTTTTCAGTTTTATTGAGCTAAAATTGACATTCAACACTATATAACTTTAAGGTGTACAGCATAATGACTTGACATACATATACTGTGAAATGATTCCTACAATAAGTTTAGTTAATATCCACCACCTAATACAGTTACAAATATTTGTTCCTTGTGGTGAGAATTTTTAGGATTTATTCTCTTAGCAACTTTCCAACATGCCATACAGCAGTGTTACCTATCCTCATTGCGTTATATGTCATATCCCTGTGCTTATTTATAACTGGAAGTTCGTACCTTTTAATCACCTTCACTCAATTCCCCTACTCCCAATCCCTCCCTTGGTAACCAGAAATATGATCCCTTGTTCTATAAGTTTGGATTTTATTAGAGTCCACATGTAAGTGATATCAGACAATATTTATCTGACTTACTTTTCTTAGCATAAGGACCTCAAGGTTGCAAATGGCAGGATTACCTTCTTTTTTTTTGTGGCTGAAGAGTATTCCATTGTATAGCTAAACCTTGTTTTGTTTATTTGTTCACTTGCTAACAGATTGTTTCCATGTCTTGGCTATTGTGAATGATGCTGCAATGAACATAGGGGTGCAGATATCTTTTTGACATAGTGTTATTTCCTTCAGATGAATACCCAGAAGTAGAATTGTTAACTCATATGCTGGTTCTATTTTAAATTTTTTGAGCAACCTCTACTCCATTTCCCCTAGTGGCTCTACCCATGTACATTCCCATCTACAGTTTCCCTTTTCTCCACATCTTCTCAAGCATTTTTTAATCTTTTGATAGCAGCCATTCTGACAGGCCTGAGGTAATACTGCATTGTGGTTTGGAATTTCAGTTCCCTAATGATAACTGGTGTTGAGCCTTTTTTTCATTTACTTCTTGGCCATTTTTTTGTCTTCTTTGGAAAAAGGTTTTAGTCAGGTCCTTTGGGCATTTTTAAATTTTCATTACTTGGGATTCCTTTGCTATTGAGTTATCTGAGTTCTTTATATATTTTGTATATTTAACCCATTACCATGTAAGTAATTTCCAAGTATTTTCTCTCATTCTGTAGCTTGCCTTTCATTTGTTGATGGTTTCTTTTGCTTTGCAGAGCTGTAATCTTTGGTGTTTATTTTTGATTTGTTTGCTTTTGCTTTAGATATCACATCCAAACATAATTGCCAAGACCCATGCCAAGGAGATTTTTCCCTATGTTTCCTTCTAAGAGTTTTATGACTTGATGTCTTGTTTTTCTTTTTTAAAAGATTTTATTTTTTTAGAGGGGAGGGGAGAGAGGTTAAGAGGGAGAGATAGCAATGTGTGGTTGCTTTTCACCTGCCTGAACCTGGCTTCAGACCTGGCTTGCAACCTGGCTATGTGCCCTGGCAGGGAATCGAACCATCCACTTTGGGTTTGAAGGCTGATGCCTTATCCACTGTGCCGCCAGCCAGGGCCTATACTGTTTTGATGACTGTAGCTTTATTGTATAGTTTAAAATCAGGAAGTGTGATGCCTTCCAGCTTCGTTCTCCTTTCCCTCAGGATTGCTTAGGCTGCCTAGAGTCTTTTGTAGTTCCAGTACAAATTTTAGGAGTGTTTGTTGTTGTTGTTGTTGTTTTCTTTTTTAACTCCTTTAAGAAGTGCCTTTGTGATCTTGGTAGGGATTGCATTGACTCTATAAATCTTTTTGGGTAGTATAGAGATTTTAACAATATTAATTCTCCCAATCTATGAACATAAGATATCTATACCTTTATTTGTGCCTTATTCAATTTCTTTTACTATTGTCTAATATTTTTCAGTATAAAGATTTTTCACCTAGATGGCTAAATCTATTCCTATTATTTTTGTTTTTTATGCTATTGTAAATAGGATTGTTTTCTTTCATTTTCAAATAGTTCATTATTTGCAGTGTTCTTTTCAGTACCAAGTTGTCACATTATATTCATGGTAACTACCAACCTCACTGGGAAATGACTTACTTATTTTCAATTATTGGAGGAAACAAGGATTAGCACAACTGAGACTTAGTTTTATTTACTCTTTGGTTATTTTTTTTCAAATTGCAAACCATACTTAGTATTTCCAAACCTCTCTCCTCCTCTTTACACAGATAGCAGGTACTTATTTTAATGTGCCTTCTTCTCTTCATAAAGCCTTCTTCATAAAGCTTGCTCTGGTTTCTTGCAGCTCAAGGGAAGTTGGGTTTTATTGTCAGTCCCAGAGGGTTATCCTCCCAATGGGGAGAAAATAGATCAGATGGTAACCTGTTCTATCCAGGTCCCAGTTTCCATTCACAGATCAGCAGAAGAAATTTTTTTTTATAAACTTTTATTTTTCTCTTTGACAGAAAGAGAAAAACTAGTTGGTTGAAGGAACACTTAGGTCTAAGTGAGGTCTTTGAAGAGCAGGCTTTTGAAAGCAGCTATGTATATAGCACTGCCTGAGCATTAGGTTATCCACACAACTCCGGAAGACACTCTCCTTGCAGGCAGACAGTAGAGCATTATAAGTAAGAATGCAGAAGCATACCGTTGAAGGCTGGGGACACAGAAACCAGAATGAGAACAGATTACAAATGAATGATGGGGGAGGGGTGACTAAGCATTAAAAGAAAAGAAAAGCAAAAGCCCCTTCCCCCTAGCCTGCTGTTTTTTGCCATCAACTCCATCTCTTTCCAGGCCCTGTAGAGTTCAGACCAATGAGACAGGAAGCCCAGTCTGGGGTTGAGGCAGCTGACCTCAGATGCCATAAAAATAGGTGCATCTAGGGGTGACTATGATGGGCCTGGAACTCTTCCTCTGTCAAGTTTGAATTGTCTAGAGCCCTTACCACTGAAATTTTACAGAAGAAAGTTGTGCCTTTCTTCCTGTCACACATATGGCAGCAGAGCTCAAAGAGGAACAGGGTTCAACATTAGTCCTGGAGCTGCCAAGGGCAAGGGGACACTACCAAGTTTATTCTTTGTGGAGACATATTTAAAGGAAGAATCAGTTTCTGGCTCAGAATAGATGTGGTTCTGAAAAAAAAGAGAAGTACTTGCTGATTGTAAGCATCATACAAATTACTTGAAGGGCCCACTGTGGCTAGGGAAGTCCTAGAGGGGCAGTTCTCAAGCCTGGCTGTGCAGTTGAATTACTCCGGGAGCCCAGGTCCCATCACAGATGTACCGAATGAGGATCTTAGGGAAATGGTCAACCTTTGGGCTATTGTTTGTTTTTGTTTTTTTTCTTGCCTTTTCATTTTTAAAGCAGCACCAGTGATTCTGATAGCTAGCTGGGATTGAGAACCACTTCTCTAGAATCATTCCATAGAGAGGCTTAGAAAAATCATGTTGTTGCCCTCTGAACAGCATATGGTCCATGAACAGCTAGGAAATATTAGGAATAACTTGCCTCCTATCCAGCCACAGCCCACACATTCACAGAACTCTGAAAATCAGCCTCTCCGCCCAAGACCACTTCAAGGAAAGATCAGGCACTCATTTATTTGTTTTCCTTGGAAACATAAGTTTGGCCCTGAGCTTATTATGTGGATGTACAGAGAGCAGGGTGAATTGATCAGTATCCAACAAGATTATGATTGGGAACAGTACACAGAGGGTTAGAGGATTGAAAGAAAGGGAAGTTGTGTTGACAGAGGACATCCAGGAGAGGGGGAAAAAAAAGGCTTGAGCACAGGAGAGAGGAAGGAGGGTCAAACAAAAAAAATAGAATCAAGCTCATTTTTTTCCCTTATAGCCCACATGGGTAGAATTGTTTGTACACAGTAGGATTCAGAAATGATTGTATGATTTTGAAAAAAGTTCTCCTATTTTATTTTCCCCAGAATAAACAGTAAACTTTTTAAATCCTCATCCAAGGATGTTTATTGATTTCAAAGAGAAAGAGAGAGAGAAGAAGAAATGTAGATCAGTTGCTTCCCATATGTGCCCCAATCAGGGACCACACCTGCAACCTACGTGTGTGCCCTGACCAGGGATTAAACCCACAACCTTTTGGTGTATGGGACAATGCTTCAACCAACTGAGCCACCAGGCCAGGACAACAGTGACTTTTTTTCCCTAGAGAGATAATAGATTAGAGACAGTGTCTGATTTTTCAGGTCAACATATTCTGACCTTGTAGACATAGAACACTTTATAGGAAATAGTCTTTCTTAATTTTTTTACCTTGGGGGAAAGGAAATGATTGGGAAGAGTTCTCAGTCTTCACCTGGTATAGCTGCTGGTCCATTATTTTTATCAGTGGCCCGATGAATAAGTATGGATGGTTCACATAAAAACGACAGCAGTGACTGGAAAACAAATCTGGCTGACAGGGTCCTATTATGTAAAAAATGAACGTGGCAATGTCAGTTTCTTAGACATCTGGGAGGAAGGGGGGAAATTAATTCAGAGAAGAAAATATTTGCTTTTACCGCTTCCCAAAGTATACTTGTCATCAAGCTGAATGTCATTAATACCCTGACAAACATCTCCAGCCAATTTGCTCTTTTCAAAAAAGCTATAATAAATACATGTTAGAGCTGCCATTCTTGCTGTGTGGTTTTTCTATGGCATCTACATTCAAAGAAAAGCACAGATGCATCTAGAATGACCCAGTGTTCAATTTGGAGGCATCCCAGCAGCCACCTTTGTTCCCTCAATGGAGAATGTTTATCCTTCTGTTTTGGAATCAGTGTTTGAAAAAAATCCCAGACCTAAGGGGAACCCCCAAACGTCATTTAACTCACTCCCCAGACCCCATGGATTGGGAAAGAGAGGAAGGAAAATGATTGCACATGTGTACCATTTTCCTAGATAAGAAACAATTATTTTTAAAGAATTGACAGGCAGGAGAGACTTTAGTCACGCAGTCAGGGTTTAAGTCTGCACCACACAGGGCTTTTTCTTATGGCTTTACGGGCTCACAGAAAAGAATGAACTCAGAGTTACCTCTTCTATCCCCAATTCATCTGAGCCTTCTCTAGAATTTACTTACCCTATGGGCCAAATCTGCAAAACAGAAGCCACCTCTTTTGGGCCTGGAACTCCCCTTCTGTCAAGTTTGGATTGTGTAGAGCTCAAAAGAAAAGTGGACATCTTCCTGAGAAGGAATTCCTCCTTGCTGTGCAGGCTTTTGCTAAAGATGATGCTTGTGACCCAAAACTTTGAGTTTCTTTAACCAGGCTCTGGCCTCTTATCATTTGTCCTGAAATCCTTCTGTGTAGCTGTGAAATTTATGACATGAACAAAAATAAGATTTCCAGGATCTCACTGGGATAAAATAATTCCAGGTGCTTCCAAGAAGGTGGGTTGGCTGAATTCAATGAATGATAAATCCTGGGAATGGTAAATTTGGCCTTCAGTGGTAGGTGGTTGGATTATTTAATTTTGCTTATTTCCCCTCATTAAAGATGAAAGAAAAAGAGAAGAGCCCATCTCTTTACACAGCTTTTGGAGAATTCCATGCTTTGGTCCTTTGATGGGAGGGGAAGGTGGGGCTCCCTGGAGTCAAGGTCACCCTGCTGATCTTGCAGCAGGAGCACAGTGGCAGAGGAGGCAGTGCAGTGATTGCCATAGGCCCTCTGCCAACTAGACTTAGCCTTTTCTCTTTGGGGTCCACCTGTGCCTTACAGCTTCTGACACATGGGCCCTTCATTTGCACAAAGGCAACTGGGGAGACCTCCATGACCACTGCAATTGGGGAGGTAGGCTGTCAGCTGCCAACCTCCCTCACCTCCCTCCTCTTTTCTGAACTTCATTAAAATTCTATTTCATAATTTTGGTTGTTAACATTTCCCCAAGAGGCCCATGAAGGCTACCAGGAATGGGGCCTCATTTCAAGTACATTTATCTTAAGGGCCTATACTTTCCTGGTTGGGTTGCCCCACACACCCTAGAAGGATTTCTTACAGGGGAAACTCTTTCAGGGCATTTCATCCTGATGGTGTGGCTTTCTGTAGCCAATGGCTCGGAACCTCTGAGTAAGAGTTTCAGATCTATATTAACCACCCCATTGCATGGAGAAAATTAAGATGTTAAATTTTTAAAAAGATACTTTATATTTGAATAGTGTTTCATGTGCCCCATGGTGTGGAGCCTAGGAAAACCTGGACTTGGCAATTAGCTAGCTGAAGAATTAGGTATTTGATCCAGAAAAGGTGGAGAAGACGAGGGTTTAGTCTCCTAATTGGGTTTTTTAGGATTCCTCACATAATGGGTAATTAGGATGGCTAGAATATACTTACTGAAGTTCTTTTGTTATAGTCCCTGATTCTGACTCCAAATCATAAATCAGACCAATCCGTGCATGTCCTCCCACCCCTGGACTATACTTTCTAAATTCCAGTGTGCTACTTGCACCATTATTAAAGAACCAAAATTGTCTGTGTTACCACAAGGTTACAACCCAAAGCCTGTTGGAAAAATACCCCATTGGTTCCTTCAGTGCCACTTGAGCTGGAAAGTCCCATCTGTTTACCTCACTGAGAAAAGTGGGGTGACTGGAAGTATGGCCAGAGCGGGCGATGGCCTTTAGTATTAGGAAAAGGAGGACCTGTGATCTGACACCTGGAGAGAGAGCCTTGGGAAGCATGGAAGAGTGTAGAAATCAAGTTTCCAGGAACAGATGGGATCCCAGGCGAAGGGTCCACAGAGAGCAGTCAGAAGGGCCAGGGCATGTGGGATCCAAGCAGTGACTCCCGTAGCAAGCAGACTCTCTGGAGTCTGGAGCTGGGCCTGAAGGATAAACCTGCCTCTGTGGGGCTAGACTGTGGGGGCAGCACCTGAAAGCAGGCCTGCTACAGATGCTTTGTTGGCCATCTTTCAGACAGGTGAAGGCACTTACTGTGATTCTAGTATATTAATCACACATTGAGCAACTAAATTCTCACCCAGTAGTCAACACACTTTTTGTGGCGCTCCATGTCCTTACATGCATGCAGCATGTTGTTGCCTTCCACACACACACTTTTTGTTAAAATCATCATATGGCAATAGTGTTAAAGAAAAATTCAGAAAAGGAAAAATCTAATGGTTCAACTAAATTTTTATGGGTTTTCTTAATTATTCTCACGTAAGTTATTAAAGGCATTTTGCATTCTGCCTTTCTCACAGTGAATGTGTCATAAACACTTTGTGTTTCCAGTAGCCCCTGTAATTGCTGTCCTTAATGGTTGTAGGGTAGAACATACTGAAGAAGCCCATGATTTACTAGGTAATATTTTTCATTTGGATACTTAGGTTCTTTCCTGCTTTCTTTTTTGTCCCCAGTATAATGCTCTTAACACAATAGTATGCACACTTTTTTTGGTTGTTTTTCTTGAATTCCCATAAGTAGAGTTACTACAGCAAAGATTATGAACTTCTTATGGCTCTTTTATATATTTTGAAATTGCTTTGCAAGAGTTTTACTCAGTGTCACTTGATATTAAAATACACTGGCTAAACTGCAACTCTGACAGCATTAGGGTTTTCCCCCCAGTTTTGCAAATTCAGTTGATGTAAAATGATATATCAAATTTGCCTTGTCATTCCTTTCATTACTAGAGGAGATAATGCCTCTTCCATATGTTTTCATTTTATTCCTGATATGAATCACTTATTCATATCCTTTGCCTTTTTCTCCCTTTGATGCTTTTTCCCCTACATTTCAATATATTACCCCTTTTGTTAATGTGATACAAAGAACTTCTGTAGTCTATCAAATGTCAATGATTCCACTGTTCTAAAGTTTCATACTTGTATTCTTGGTATAGTCTGTCTTGTTTCCTTCAAGTTATCTCTACTTAAAAGCATGGGTAAGTATTAGGTCTATAAAGGGATGTGGACTATTTATTGCATGCTAGTTGTTTTAGAATTTGATTTTAAAATGAAATATTTAATTCTATCATCCATCCAGACTCTATCTTTTATATTTCCTGTGGATCTTATTGAATGATTTTCTGATTTGCTGTCGAGATATCATAGAGATGTTGTTTAATAATCTTGCCTTACCCCTATTGTACTAAAGAATCTAATTTATTGTAGCCTACACTTTAGGTTTGATTATGGGCTGCCTATGTTATACTATAGTCTTCGTTTTGAACCATTACCAGAATGAATTTTGCTTCTTACTGTTTATATTTCCACAGTAATTTTATAGCCATTTTGTTCAATTCCAAAATACCAAAGGGAATTTTTATTAAAACTGCATTAAATCTGTAAGTTGAACTTAGGAGAAAAAAACATTTACAAATATCCCTAATATTCTCATTCTATAATAATGAGAATGCCACTGAATCATGTTTCATACAATAAAGGTTTGCCGTTTTGTCTTAAAGATTTTGCTTGGGTTCATTTTAAAGGTTTAGCTCATCATCTAAGTATATTCCTAAAAATGTAATATCTTGTAGCAATCCAGAAGAGAATCTTCCCTTATGTTTTCTAACTGAAAACACTGAGCTACTTGCTTTTGTTACTGCTGTTTGGTGTTACTGGGGTATTTTTGTTTTGTTTTGTTATATGGCATCATTATTACTTAGCTGTCACTTGTGTCAAAGTAAACCTCATGGGCAATATAAAGGGCCTCCGGCATGTTCAAGAAATGTTATCCTATGACTCTCTAGCAAGGCTTCTTTCTTTCTTTAATAACCTAAAAGACTGGAACTGAAGTGGGGTCAGAAGAAGGAAAGGGGAATGAAAGCACAAATGTACATCCAGAAAGTGGTGTCACGCAAGCTCTCCCGAGGAGGTGGCCCCCACAGCTTTCATGGGTCTAGTTTATCAAGGAACCTTCCTCCAACCTGAAACCCCCAAAGTGGAATTTGGGGCTTCACATTGAAAAAGAAGGCAGTTTAGAAATCAAACAGCCTTGAAACATTTCTGTGTACCTGGAGGGCAGCAGAGTTCTGTGTACCTCTGCTTTGTTGCTGTATCAGGTTTATCTTACTAGGAGGCAGTATCCTCAGGGAATCACCAAAAGAAATGTCAATGACAGAATGAGTTTTGAAATTACTGACCAGATGATTGTCATAATGATGTAGTGGAACATTTTTCCTCTGGACCTGGCACCAGGGGACTTCACCAACTTTGCCCTGCCCCTCCCACACCCTGTGAGGCAGTAGGAAATATTCCCTCCTGCCAGTGCCTGCAGCCAGGGTCACTGGTGGCAGAGACAGGACTGCCCTCCCAGTGAACTTATGTGGTCTTGATGCCCTGTATTCTCCTTGTGAACAGACCCATACAGTCTTCCTTCCTGGGATGTAAATATCAAATTAGCATCAGATAGTGGAAAGAGTAGAATTTGTAATTAGATCCAAATTCAAATTCAGGCTCCCAAGATGACCTTGAGAGAGTGTCTCTTTTCCCATCTGTAAAAGGGAGACAAAAGGGCCACTTCCTCTAGTTATTATTTACTCATGCAGGAAAAATGAATATGAAAGCAAGGCCTCTTATTTGCCAGGTTTGATAAAATTGATGTTGATGAGGCAGAGATTACAACAAAGACTCATGCCCTTATGTCCATGGGCAGTGAGGGTAGATGCACATCAAAAATAATATGAATTAATATCTGCTAATAAAAAATACTGTGAGAAAAAAGTGATGGAGTAAGAGTGATTGTTCTTTTAGAAGGAGAGATGAGAAGAGTTCTCTAATGAGGTATCTGAGCACAGAACTAAAACTAGGGCAGGAATAAGCCATGGGAATATTGGAGGAAGAGCATTCCAGGCCAAGGGAAGCATATGTGCAAAGGCCCTGTGGTAGAGCATGAACGTGTGATGAATAGAGGAAGGCCCACATGGTGGAAGCAGAGGAGTGATGGGGTGGGTGATGAAGTCACAGAGGCTGAGGGGACCAGATCAAGTAGGGCTGCAAGGACAGCCATGTGGGCAGCTCCAGTCTATGGCCTGTTCATGTATAGAACCTCTAGGTAAAAATGGCTCTTATATTTAGAAAAAGCTGTTTAAAATAAAAAGGAATACTATAAGAAAGACCATATGCATCCTGCCAAACCTAAAATATTTACAATCTGTTTTTTTCCCATTTTTTAATTTATTGGAGTGACATTGGTCAATAAGGTTATATAGGTTTTAAGCATACAATTTATGATACATTATCTGTATATTGCATTGTGTGGACACTATCCAAAGTTTAATCATCTTCTGTCAACATATATTTGGCCGCATTTACCCTTTACTACCACCATCTCCCTTTCCTCTGGTAACCATCATGTTATTGTCTGTGTCTGAGTTTGTTTTTCTTGTTCATTTGTTGCTTTCAGTTTTATATCCCACATATGAGTGAGTCCATATGGTTCTTGACTTTTTCTGTCTGACTTAGCATGATCTTCTCAAGATCCATCCATGTTGTCACAAATGGCAGTACTTCATCCTTTCTTATGGCTGAATAGTATTTCACTGTAGAAATGTACTGCATCTTCTTTATTCAGTTACTTATTGAAGGGCACTTTGGTTGTTTCCATGTCTTGACCACCAGTAATAATGCTGCAATGAACATAGGGGTGCATATATCTTTGCAAATAAGTGTTTTCAAATTCTTTAGGCAGCTAGCCAGAATAGGGGTCACTGGGTCATATGATAACTATATTCTTAATTTTTGGAGCAACCTCCATACCTATTTCTAAGTGGCTATATCAGTTTATATTCCAACCAGCAGTGAAGGAGGGTTCCTTTTTCTCCACAACCTCTCCAACACTTGTTACTTATCTTGTTGATAACAGCCATTCTAACAGGTGTGAGTTGGTATCTCATTGTAGTTTTCATTTGCATTTCCCTAATAGCTGATGGGCTTGAGATTACTTCATAGTTCCATTAACCATTTCTGTGTCTTCTGTCTTCTTGGGAGCCAAAAGCATACAGTGGAGAAAAAAAACGTATTCAATAAATGGCACTGGGAAAATTGGAAAGTCACATGTAAAAGAATGAAACTGGACAATTGTCCCCATGTGCAAACATTAATTCAAAATAGATCATAGACCTAGCTAGAAGACCTGACAGTATCTGGTCTTTTACAGAGAAATTTTGCCAACTCCTGATGCAGGACCTTACAGACCATGGTGAGGATGTTACGCTTTCAAATGTGAAGAAAACTATGGGAGATTGAGGGGTTGAACAAGAAAGTAATGTGTTGTGATTGGTGGTCTTAAAGTGATTCTCTGGCTGCCATTTCAACTCAGAATATAAATGGGGGAGGGCACAGCTGTTACCAGATATATTTCTATTTATAACATGATTTTTTTAACACACAAGTCCTATCTCCCCTACCAGACTATACAGAAGGAGACAATACAACAACATACAGTTAAATTCCTCATCTTTGTTAAATCCCAACCCAGTACTTGGAATCCGTACAACTTTAAGTAAATTACCTCATGTCTTTAAGCCTCAGTTTGTGTTGCTGTTAAATGGAGATAATTACCATAGTTGCTTCCCAGCACTAACTAAGAAGATAAGATGAGCTGATTCATGTACAACACTTCTTGTAATTCCATGCCTGCCATATAATTAGAGCTCATTCAATTCCAGCTATATGAATTCACTTTCATTGAGGAGCTGGAGAAATAACTTTGCATCCTGTGTTCCCGGTGCTTTGGCCATTGGTTTCGGACACAGCAGGCCAATGGATGTATTATGAAAGGTGGAGCAATATGATCTCAAGTTCTGGAGTGAACTCTTTGAGTTCAGTTCCTTCCACCACCACATCCAGGTGGATGACCTACGGCAAGACCCCCCAGCTCCTGAGAACTTCAAATTCCTTAGGTTTGAATGGGGAGCCCACTCTCAGTTGGAGCATCATGAGGATCACCTATGATGCTGCATCAGCACCTGAGGCACAGTGTGCACCCAATGGTAGCTCTCACGAGGTTGCTGATGCTCAGAACTTCTGTAGAGAAACTCCTCTACCCTCCTAGCACTGAAGCCTGATCATTCCTTAAAGCAGGAGTCCTGAAAGGGTGGTCACTGAGCCAGCAGCATCAGCATCATGGCCCCTGGGACTTGGTAGAAATACAAGTTCTCAGGTGCCACCCCAGGCCTGGTAAAAACAGTGGAATGGACACTGTGGGATGGAGCGAGCAGCCTGCGTTCTAACCAGTGGACATACACCAGCGTCTAAGAAACGCTGCCATGACTGAAGGAGCCCCTCCAGGGCTATGGCGTCCCATTCAAGCCCATTTGTCACCATAAAAAGGATGAGAGGGCCAGGAGATGCCTCCAGCAGTGCCAGAGAAGGGGAAGAGGGAAGCTCTTTAAAAAGTGCCACCTTTTGGGGTCAGTGACTTTTGACTCTTAACGATTTATCTACTAAGTTGATAGAAATGATGAAGAACTGGAAGAATGTGGGCCCCTTGGTCAACACTAAGAAATACCATTTAGTCAGTCTATGGTTCCATTTGAGACATAGGACTGGTTCAGAAGCGTGCACCCACAGCAAAAACCATCATAAGCTATCAATTAACTTGTGATAATACAAATGTACAGTGAAAGTATCAGTTGGACTGGGAAGATGTGACAAGTACTCACTGTGACTAATTTTAACTTAAGCTGTTAACACATTTGTACTGTAAATACGGGAACTAAAGTTAGATGATTTCAAGCAATTTGGAAATAGTGTGAAAGAACATTTAATTCCTCCATAGTAATAAAATCCAGAGAGCACTTAAATATCTCCATAGCCACAGTTATATATAGTTAAACACACAGTTATATATAGTTACTGGCTTTTTAAAAACATACCACGTTTATCATTTTTCTTTTCTTAGGATTGTTGTATGGCATGAAAAGTCATCTCTTTGACAGAGTGATTCTGTTCATGCAAACGGAGTTGAAATAAAATTACTCCAGGCTTTATTTTCCAAACGTCTGCCTTCTCCCCACACCACTGGTGCTCCCTCTGTGACTCCAGGCTGCAATGCAGGGACAGGAGCGGAACCTCAGATCCAGCCCCTTTGGCAGTGGGTCTGTAGCTCTGAATAAAACAGGCATAAAAGATACCCTTGGCATAGAGAAGGAAAAAGGAAAATGTTGTAATTTCTCTCCATGATTTTCATCACAGGCTTTGAATTCTCTTTCGGCGTGTATTGGGATGGAGGCTTGTATGCAAATACCTTTTCCTACATAAAAGGAGTGTGTGATCAAAATAATTGGACTGTCTCTGAGCACTGGTTAACATGACAGGGGGAGATTTAGGTAAAAAGTTGAAAATAGAGTTGCCAAAACATTCTAGAATTTTCTGTAGATTCATTTTCCATGTTAACTACTCACCTGTAAGTAGAGTAAGAGTTTTGTCTCATATCATGCATTATACAGTGGAGATAGTTTTATATGAATCAGATTAATGGGAAAAAGCAGCAGACACCAGGGGCTTTATGGTGGGTTGCCTCTTCTCTCACACCTTCTCTCCTCTGGTTGGGCTGCCACTGAGTGAAGTCACAGTGGAGCTGCCTGGCCAGGCATCAAAGGTGCCTAGAGGTCTCTCTATTGAAGGATCCATTTCTACATAACTTGCCTTTTAAAGTCTTGATGTCCACACTCTCTCTCATTGGTGAGATCTGGATAAATAGGATCCATTAAAGTGTGGGCAGAAGGCACAGAGCCTTGAAAGGAAAAGACTGCAAGGCACAGAATGTGACCCTACGCCTGCCGCCTTCCTATTGCCAGGCTGTAGTTACATCACGTTTGTTTCTCTCTCTCTCACTCTGAATGCTTCTGAGAAGTTTCAAAGGAAGGTAAGCAGTACCTGTCTCATCTCCATGCTGCTCTGGTAGAACAGCTCTGGGTTCTGCTGAGCCCAGGCAGGGGCCATTGAGACAAGAGGTTTGGCCCCACCTGCTCTCACCCAAGGATGTTGCATGACTGTGGTCGCAAGTCTTCCCCTGCCCATAGGCTGGCCACTCTCTTCTAGAAGGAATTCCTTGGGAGCTTTGCAATGTGTCTTTTCCTTGTAGTTTGTCTTGTAGCATTCTTGTGCTTCCTGCCTTGAGAGCAGCCGCAGCCGGACCTGCACTGACGTCTTGCCTCCTTCTCCTTGCCCACAGGCAGCACAAGGGGGTGGTCACAGGACTCTGCTCTATGGCCATGCGATTCTTCTGCGACACTCTTTCAGTGGAATGGTAAGTGCATCTGGGTGTTGGTTTTCACCATTCAGTGAGGAGGGGAAGGATAAAAGGGGAGAAAGTATAGGAAGCCAGTAAGTGTCTAGATCAACTTAATAGTGGGAATCATGGATTGCAGATCATTGTAGCACATTCTTATCTTGGCATTTTCCTTTTTACAACTTACCTCAATTTGGAATTATATAAAATCTGTCTCAAAAAGATCGAGCCAATGTCAATTTAATGAAAAGTTTGCCCGGCTGATACTTTTGGAATACACCACATATGTTTGCCTTTACATAATGTCCAAGCACCCTCTGCCCCACTCCATGGGGAAAAGGACCATGTCCTTTTTTGTGTAACTAAACCTTATCCCACCAAGTACAGTACCTTGACGCACTAGATACTCAATAAAGATTTGTTGAATTGGTCAAATAAACTGTAGGATAACTGACTTCTTGAGTACACAAAAATAACTAGCATAGAAGAAAAATCAATCTAATAAGATTTTTGTGAAATTTGTCCCCTTTCCTAGTGGAAGGAAATGGGTTGATATCTGTTGCCTTCAGTCCTGGAAGAATTTGAAGGTATTATGTTAATCCAGAGGCATGAGAAAGCTGATCAGAGTATAACTAATTAGGGATCAAGAACCAGAATTAACCCAAATGGTGATAACTTACGTAACTTGAATGTTTTCCAAGCTTTAAATAAATTTGTAAAATACATATACTGCAGATCTTCAGCAGCAAGTATTAAGGAAAATTATTGTGATCACAATCAACTATAATATGTGGCAATTCTAATAACATTTACTCCTCATCCCTAAATGTATCATTTTCCCTTGCTATGGTGTTTCTTTCTCCTGCCGTAATAGAAAACTTACATTCATTCAAGACTGGCTTGCACACATTTACACCTGCAGCATACTGCAAAGTTCATCTCAAAGCTTGAACTTTCAAATTGGCAGCGAGAGCAGCAGCTGCCTCTTAAATAATTTATTTATTGCAGCATTTCCTTTCCTGAGCCCTGGTAAGGAGTTGACCTTTCCAGCGTTAACATTCTCCTGTTGTAGTCCTTTATGGCAAAGGACAGAGGAAAAAAATGACCAAATGGAAGGTTACCCAAGCAGGAGATGGAGACGCTTAGAGAGTGGGGAAACATACCCAGACAATGTCTGGAACTGAGAGGTGGCCATTGATCTTTCAGAATCTGGTGTTTATCGATAATGGTAAATAGAACCTAATACCTTTCTTTTTCTATCTACATACAATGAACAAAACCTCAAACAACATCTTCTCCTGGCCTTGAAAATTCAAGCTAACATTATGGCAGAAATATGAAGACTTACATTACTTTTCATTAGACTTACTGCCTTCCTCAGAAGTCCCACTGAGAGTTAACATAAACTCTATACTGCCCCTTTTAGGAGCAGCTCTGAGAATAAGATTATGAGATATGCCTGTGTACAGTGCGATGATTCCTCATTGTCCTCTTGCAGAGAGCTAGGAGGGTAACCCAGAAAGCACGTTCCAAGTGCATATCTGCCTCCTAGTCTCATTCTAAGGTCAGACACTGTGCCACTGTGCCTGTCAATGGAGGAGACACATAACAGGCCAGGGTTTTTTTTTTTTTTTTTTTTGTTATAAAGTGATTTTTAAAATTAATGTTAAGTTTCACATGCACACATATTTTTAAAATTGGAAAAATATGCAGTCATTATTTGAGAAATTTTAAAGTTCACAGAAATTTTTTTTTTTTTTTTTTTAAGATTCCATCCATTATCTCCAGAGAAGGAGGAAGGGAGAGAGGCAGACAGGGAGAGAAACATCAGTGTATGGTTGCCTTTCACCTGTCTCCAGCCACGGACCTGGCTTACAACCTCATTATGTGCCCTGGCTGGGGAATCGAACCAGCGACCTTTAGGTTTGCAGGCTGGTGCCTTATCCGCTGTGCTACCAGCTAGGGCTTGCTCACAGAAAATTTGAAAAACAAAAATAAGTAGGAGATTAATCATGGTCTCTGCCACTCTCCAAAGATTACTTCTGTTAATCAGTTTGATATTTCTTTTAGCCTGGTTGCTAGGCACTTAAATTTTGCATGCATGCTAACGATACATGTGTACTATTTTGTGTTTGTTCCATACTGTTGCACAATCTTGATTTTTAAAAATTCATGGTAACATAATATTCTATAAAATAAATACCAAAGTTTATCAATCCTCCTATTATTATTGGTCACTTGTGTTCCATTAGTAGTATTCCCAATTTAAAAGTCTCTCAGAGTATCTTTGAACTATAGTATATTTTAATATTTCAAACTTACTTCTATAACATAAATAGTCCCATAAGTAAGTCACTGGGTCATCAGGTAAGAACATCTTTGAGGTCCTAAACATTACAAAAGTATATTTTAAGAGCATTATAGTAATGAACAGATAAGCCCTTTTCACAGTTACCTCTATGTTGACATTGACAGCCAAGAGCCAAGTAGTGGTGAGATGCCAAGACCTGATGGAAGAGTATGACTTCACTAGCATCTGTTTTTGTTTCACAGTATCTAACATGTTTGACCACATCAAGATCCCAGACGGATAAACTTGCCTTTGACGTAGGTCTGCAAGAACATGCCACCGGTAAGTCTACATTCCAGATTGCTCCTGCTCAGTGGAACCAAGAATAGGAGAATATAGAACTTTAAGCACAGTCTGCCATTCTCAAAGAAAAACAAATTTTATAGGGTTAAGTACTGAAAATAAATGGAGAAAGTATTCTTGATAAGAACCAAAGGTAACTGCTAAAAAACACAGAACAACAAAGGTTTCAAAAATGAACAACAATCATGTCTTGATCACAGGCATAGTCCCATTTTATTCTGCTGTGAACCAGCTATTTCTAAAGCAATGTTTTCAGATGTTCATCAGTGATACCCACTCTCATGAGTTTTATCATTCCAATGCATCACCTTTATTATCACTCACTTTTTGTGATTCTTTACTTACTTTTGTACTTAAAACTTTAGAGACAAAAGTTTTATCGTTGCTATAAGTAGAAAACTGGTATTGCTTCCCATAAATACAAATATAATGAAAAGAAAGCCATGGCATTCAATAATTGATGTAATGTTGCCAAATATTAGAAAGGTTTTAATGATACAGAAGCTCCAAACTTCAAACTTTTTCTGATTGAATTAGAAGGTTTAAAGGAGTAATAAAAAGAAAATGTTCTCACTTTTAATGATTTAATGTCATTTAATTGTTCTTTGCCACCAGTGCTATACATCATATATTTTTAGTTTAGCCAAAAATGTTGACAGTCACGGTAGCTATAGTTATTTATTTATATTGTTCTATAGTTATAGTATCAATGGAGAGTCTGAGTTGCTGTGAGTTATTCCAAAGACAATGGAGCAATGGATCAAAATTAAAAGGAAGTATATTTTACCTCCATGAAGGAAACCACTTTGTAATGCCTGCAATTTTCCAGCAGAGGAACAGCTGGTCTGGGTTGTAGGGTGTTCCCTGTGGCTGGAAATATTCGTGGGCAATCGATCATCTGTCAAGGGCATTGCATATGAAATTTCTGTTCAATTTAGTAGTTGGGCTGCGTACCAGCCAGGATTCTTAGTTGAAGAGGGCAGAAAAACTGATGCAGGTTAACTCAAGTAGTACGAGCATTTACTGGAAGAATGTTGGGTAGAACCTGCTCTGAAGCTGAAGCCCCAAGCTTGGAAAAGGAGTATAGGAGCAAAGGGAGACCAGGGAAGAGGAAACAGCCTCAGTCACACTGCAGGAAGTCTTTTTGGATACAGTCCTTAACATCCTAACATTTTCCCCAAAGAGGGCGGAGATTTTATTGTTGGGTAGCCAAAGAACAAAAGTCACATGGATGTTCTAAAACTCTCAGTTGCCTGATGTTACAGTTGTTGTAGAGAAGGAAAAAAATCTAGAGTTTAAACCCTGCACACCTGCTGTTTCTGCATCACACCCAGTAGGGTCAAAGGCTTTCTCTTCTCTTTCGTACAGAGTGGAAAAGTGGGTCTGCCTGCACTCATTATGTTTTTGTTTTTTTTTTTCCCTAAAATAAGATTATATTTGAATTTGATTTGAGGTTGCTGTGCCTTTAGCTAACGTGTTATTCTTAAAATATACTTTTCTCTAAGGTGTTGTCAACATCTTCTGAGAATTATCAAAAGAATGAAATACCACACTTTCTGAATGTAAATCAGTCTCTAATATAAACTGCCTGTCAGTCTTGGAGCACATAATCATAGAAGTTATATGAGGTCATTCTGTTTACATCAATAAAATGACTAGATTTTTTTTTAAGAGTTGGGAATAATTGACCACTTTCTGATCGGGTGTTCAGGAAATCTATTTTATTTAAATATTAGAGACTCCAGTAAAAATAGAGGGAAATTGCATCAGATAGTACTCTTTCCTGCACTCTTCTAAATTCCCAGAATCCGTGTGGTATAAATTCTGCCGACAGATGAACGCATGAACCAACCCAAGTTCAAGTTGGCTGATCAGAAGCTGACCTGGGCAGAGGACAAATGGAAAAGGGTTGACCAGGCATTCATGAAAACCTAGAGCCTTTAAATATAATTTATTTTAATCATCTCACCTGAACCCATTTCATACTCTCCTTGAAGAAAGCCAGCGTGGTATTGGTGAGGGAGAAGGAGTATGCATGTACACCTGAGATAAGTTCCAGTATTGCCTGGGGGAGTTTCTCACTTCAGGAGGAGATGCACACAATTCAACAGGGTACCGTTCTGCTTCCTATCAAGTCATTCTGTGATGCACCTTTGGCTCAGAAACCTCTTCTGAGTTGAGAACAAGGAAATGCTCAATAGTTCAGTTGAGTCTCTAGGAGAATGATAAGAAGTTTGAAGGCAGTTTCTTGAACAATTTTGGGATTCCCCCTACATAGTGGTTTTTACTAACTGACTTAAAAGACCTGGTGATGACCCTGGCTAGATGGCCCTGTTGGTTGGAGTGTCATCCTGTGCACCAAAGGTCTGCAAGTTCAATACCCAGTCAGGACACATACCTGGGTTGCAGGTTTGATCCCCTGTTAGGGCGCATGTGGGGGACGACCTATCTCTCTTTTTCTCTCTCTCCCTCTCTTTCTCTCCTTCTCCCTTCCACCTCCTTCCTCTTTCTAGAGTCAGTGAACATATCCTCAATTGAGGATTAAAAAATAAATAAAAATAAAAATAAAAAAACTGCTGATCATTTTCACCTTGGTTTTAGTTCCTGAGTTCTTTGCTCCTTTTAAGGGTTTTTGTTGTGTTGTTTTTAGTGTATAGATGTAGCTTTAAAATGAGACTTAGGAGGAAGTAAATATGAAAAAAACAGTGCTTTTTGTGTTTTTCTCTTATATATTTTAGAGTCATCAACTGGCCCATATCCTTTTGAATCTGAGAATGGCCCTGACCACTGAGCTGTTCTCCAGAGAGAGCAGAACAAGTAGCCTCTTCCCCCATGTGCCTGGTTAAGACCCACTTTATCTCAAACACCCTTGGTGGTCCAGAGGTACATAATGGATATAAATATCATTTTCCCCAGAAAATGTTTAGGTTAATGTATCTTTTGACATAATATTTTAAATGTAATAAAAATAATCATATTTAATCAAAGTAATGCACCTAGTTTAAAGAAATAAAGAGTGCTTTTGCAATTATTGAAAACATCCGTCTCCTGCCCCTCTTCTGGGTCACTGCCTCTCTCTGGGGTACCTACTCTCAGTTCCTCTAATATTGTATACCACTTGTTTATGAATAATATAGTACATTATTTATTCTTTACAGATTATCTACTGAAGGTTCCAAATAAATAATAATAAATGACTATGTTTCACTCTTTCCTTTTTCCCACTCTTTAATTTACTTATAACTACCAAATCAATATTAACTGCTTCTATTGATATAACTGTAACTTTTATTTTCACATGAGATGCATCATATACTATGCTCAGTTCACTTTATTGTGTTTTAATTTTCCAGTAGTTAATAATTGCCTTGTTTTATTTTCTGTGGCCCAATCATTCATTCATTTCTTATTCCATAGAACTGAAACTATCCCCTGATTAGATTAAATTATATTAGCTGTCCTCTCAGTTCTAGATGCCATGCTTCCCAGAACTCATGTTTTCCTCCTTCTTGGTTTACCACCTCACTGTCCAGTAGCTTTTACAGAAAAGATTGAAGGGAGGTACATTGTCATCTGAAAGTTCTTAATTTCAGCTTGACAAGTAATTCAGTTTTCTATGTTGGACATTTTCTTTTCCTCACCATCCCAAAGGTTTTAATCTATTTTCTCCTAGTTTATGGTCTGGCTGTTGGTTGATTTCTGATTCTTTGTGTATCACCTGTTTATATTTTCTGAGAGTTTTAGATCTTTTGCCCTAATGTCTGAAATGTCACAGTGATATGTTTGGACCTAGGTCAGAGTTCTGAGTCTCACAGGAATGGACCCTGGTATAGGTCTCTCTTCTCCACTGTGCTTGGCACTTAGTAGGCCTTTTCAGTCTGAAAATGCTTATTTTTCATCTTTGGAAGCATTTTTATATTGTTTCTTTGTTAATTTCCTCCCTTTTCTCTGTTTTTCTTCCTGGAGATTTTCTGGATTGGTTTTCTAATTTTCTCTTTGCTTCCATTTGGTTTTCTTCTTCTTCTTCTTCTTTCTGAAAGGGTTTTTCAATTTGGTCCTTTAATCCTTTCTTTCTCTTTTTTTTCCAAAATCAGAGTTTTTCTTTTTCTCTGAAAGGCTCCTCCATGGATATGTTCATTGCTGCTTCATAAATGTACTTTTTCTTACCTCTCTGAGATGGTTAATTATAAGATTTTTTAAAAAGTTTTCTTTGGCTCTCTATAATCTTTGTTTTCTCCAAGTCCCTTTCCCCTCTTTTGTCTTGTCCGTGTCACTCATGATAGACTTTCCTCAGATGCTGGGTGATCCCTTGTCTTCATTCAGGTTAAATAAGGGCAGTAAAAGCTGACTGGACGCTCTGAGAGTGACTTGCTCCCCTTCTTAGATCTCAAATGCCAATGGGACCCAGGCATTTCACTGGAGGCACTCAAACAGAAATATCTTTTTTTAGGTATAGTCTGTTGATTATGCCACTACAGTTGTCCCAATTTTCCCGCCTTTCCCCACTTCCACCCAGTATCCCCCTCCCTTCCAGCTCTCACCCCCTTAGTTCATGTCCATGGGTCGTGCATGTAAGTTTGCTGGCTTCACCCTTTTCTATACTATTAACATCCCTCTGTCCATTTTGTTCTTATTAATTATACTTCTTGATCCCTGCTCCATTTCCTCTTTTCTCCCCCCACCCCAGGCCCCCTCCCAGCTGATAACCCTCCAAATGATCCTCATGCCTAGGATTCTGTTCTGTTTACTTGTTTAGTTTATTTTTGTTTTTATTATTTGGATTCAGTTGTTGATAGTTGTGTTTTGTCATTTTAGTGTTCATAGTTTTGATCTTTGTTTCTTAAGTCCCTTTAACATCTTCTATAATAATGACTTGGTGATGATTAACTCCTTTAGCTTTACCTTGTCTGGGAAGCACTTTATCTGCCCTTCCATTCTAAATCATGGCTTTACTGAATAGAACAATCTTAGTTGTAGGTCCTTGCTTTTCATCACTTTGAATACTTCTTGCCAGGCCCTTCTTGCCTGCAAAGTTTCTTTTGAGAAACCAGCTGATAGTTTTAGGGGAACTTCTTTGTAAAGTACCTTTTGTAAAGGTAACTTTCTACTTTTCTCTTGCTGCTTTTAAGATTCTCTCTTTATCTTTAATCTTTGGCATTTTATGATATGCTTTAGTGTGGTCTGCTCTGGTTCCAACTTATTTGGGACTCTATGCTTTCTAGACTTGTATGTCTATTTCCTTCGCAAAAATAAGGGAGTTTTCCTTCATTTTTTCAAAAAAGTTTTCAGTTTCCTGCTCTTTCTCTTCTCGTTCTGGCACCCCAGTGATTTGGATGTTGGCCCTTTTAGAGATATCCCAGAATCGTCTTAAACTCTCATATTTTTTTTTAATTCTTGTTTCTTCATTTTGTTCTAGTTGAATGTTTATATCTTGTTTATAATCCAAGTCATTGATTTCAATCTCAGCTTCCTTCCTGTAATCATTGGTCCCCTGTATGTTTTTCTTTATTGTACTTTGTGTAATCTTCACTTCTTCCTTTATTTTGTGGCTGTAGACAATCATTTTTCTGACTGTCCTTATTACCAGTGTTTTGAACTCTGCATCTGACAGGTTGTCTATCTCCTTTTCACTTAGTCCTTTTTCTGGAGTTCTGATATGTTCTTTCATTTGGGCCATACTTCCCTGTCTCAACTTCACAGCCTCCTGTGTTTGTCTCTGTGTCTTAGGCAGAGCTGCTTCACCTGTTACGTTATAAGGTGTGGAGCCTTAGGTATTTATTGAATGGGGGAGGGGTCAGAGAGGGAACAGTGCAGCTTGCTCAGCATTGGTTCCTTTTCCAGTTACTTCATATACTTCAGGCTTCCCATGTGCAACTGGCGCTCCTCTAGCTGTTGCCCTGGTAGTGGCTCCCAGAGTGGATGGGTTTGTGTACATTCTAGGACCAGAGGGCCTTGAAACAAACTCTCCTGAGAGATGGACAGTTTCTTCCTCCACCCCAACTCCCACTGCTTTTCACAGCCAGAAGCAATGAGGCTTTATTTTCCTGGCACTAATTGTGAGCTGTGCAATCTGGCCTGGGGCTGGGATTTCTCCCCAGGTGTCCCTCCCAGCTTTTATAACGTGTGACTGCTCATTCTGCTGGCCAGCTGCAGCTCTGCCTTGCCACCACAGCTGTCAGACTGTGTCCTCTCTGCCCCAGCTCCCCTGCTCCAGTCCTCCTAGTTGTCTGGATGAGTATTGCTTCTTCAAATCTTTAGTTAATGAATTTCCATACAGTTAAATTTTCTGGCAGTTCCAGTTGTTTTCTTTGTTTTGAGGTAGTTGTAATCCTTTTTATCATTGTGTGAGGAGGCATAGCATGCCTACCTATGCCTCCATCTTGGCCAGAAGCCAACAGTATCTTTTATCTTGGGTATTTGGCTTCCCTAAAGAGTAATCCTCAAATTGGGAGTTGGGGAGGAGTTGAGTTTCAGCTGGCATTCTGGAAGCTGAGGGATGGTGACAAAGAGCAGAGAGATGGGGTTACTAATCAGGACATAGAATTTTAGTTATTCTCTATCTTTACTATTCTTAACCTGCTTGATTGAAAGTGCCTGGTCTTTTAAAACCAGACCCCTGATGGCTTGTCATTCAATGGATTTAACATCTCTGTAGGGTGGAGGAAGAAGACTGACCTATCAGGCAATGCAGGACAGGAAAAAGGATGCAGGGGGTTAAGTGTTCCTTAAAAACTTTCAGCCAACCCTCCTGTTTTCAACCCCATCTGCTACTGCTGCCTTCAGAAGTAACTTAGCTCCAGTTACAGAGCCATCCTAGATACCATGCAACAAGAATGGCTTTATTTCTTGAAATTGGTTTCTCATCCATTTTCTTACCCAAAGACTTCATTTTTAGCATTCTCTTGGCTAAAACCATCCATCTTCTTTCCTTTATTCAAAATGTCAATTTCCCTTTATTGCTGTCAGCATACCTGCTATTTTAAGCTCTTGTAGATTTAGACCTTTGGAAAATCTCTCATCATTTTCAGTAGAAATTCGGATGTTTTAGTAGAATTCATGGAGGGAGAAGGACAAAGATAAAAATCTATTAGTGGTCAGTAGTCCATTGAAGTCAATTCTTAAAGATTTGTAAGCACCTATATAAAGAGAGTATTTTTCTATATGTGTTAAAAAATATTCAGGCTTCTACAGTTGCTGACCTCCAGTCCTCTTTCCAACACTGCCTTTCCATCCTTAGAGAAAATGAAAATGATAGACATAAGGAAAAGCAGATGTGGGCCTAACTGGAATGCTTATAGGTAAATTAAGGTGTGGAACATTGTATGTGTGTGTGTTTGAGGGATTACTATTCTCAGGAGCAAACAGAATGAGGCACAGAATTAGAGATAATGGCTTCTCGTAAGCAATGACTAACTCGAGGAGTCTTTACGTAGGAGAAGCCTGTTGGTGGACCATACATCCTGCTTCCAAACAGAGGTCTGAGGGAGAAAAAGTTCGAATCGGAGATGACCTTATCCTCGTCAGTGTGTCCTCTGAAAGATACCTTGTAAGTACCACCTCACACAGTCATCTTTCATTTTCAGAACATTTCCTCTAGGAATAGTTGGTCAAGGGGAACAGAGCCACAACAGGTTGTGTAAGATAAGATAGATGCCTTTACATAGGATATTTAAGAGGTGATGAAATCCCTTCCTCCGCTTGGTTGTCATGGGGCCTGGAATTTAACTGGGGGTTATCCTTTCAGAATAAGGTCCTATGCCCAGCAAACTGGTAACAAATGCCCCAGGCACTTCCAGAGAAAGCCAGCTGTTTACACAGTAGCTGCTATTACTGTGAATGTGTCACATTGTTTAGCTCTTGTCCAGTGAAGAACAAGCCTGAAGGAATGGGATGTAGGAAAATGAGCTCCTGTTGGAGAAAGAGAATTTAAAATGTTTCAGCATGTGAGATGTCATAGTGGTTGGAAGATGCAGGTGAGAATTTGTACCCTGGGATAGGTAGCAGACAAGCGTCACTGACATCCAGCCTCTGGCTAGTGAGAAGAGGGTTAGGAGCTTTTATGTGGACTACCTGAAAATCAGAGAACTGTCAGATATCATTTTTTAAGCTTCTTGTCATCAATGCTGTTGGTAGATTTTTACATTGCCTCATCCAAAGTCTGGAATAATTTTTCCCATTGATGAGTTCCGTGTCCTACCAAAAATAAACATTTTATAAATTCCTGTGGAATCACGGAGCCAGCTGAAGGGATGAAGTCAACCCTTGTCTGTCACCTCTGTAGTTGAAGCTTCCCCTTCCCTGAGTAACATGTTCTGCTTTGACGCTGCTTCTAGATTGGGTGAAGAAATCTTTCCCAATGATGAAGAAAGAGCC
Organism: Noctilio leporinus; assembly: GCA_004026585.1. Lineage (NCBI taxonomy): Eukaryota > Metazoa > Chordata > Mammalia > Chiroptera > Noctilionidae > Noctilio > Noctilio leporinus. The sequence continues at coordinate 80,839 of PVIW01001937.1, forward strand.
AGATGACACTCAATCCTTACAATTTAGGGGAGCTGCTTCTGTCAGGACTGGCCAGGTGATTTAAAGAATGTCTCATTTTTGTTTCTGCCACAGCATCTCTCAGTATCAAATACTAACGTACAAGTGGATGCCTCCTTTATGCAAACACTCTGGAACGTACATCCTACGTGTTCAGGAAGTAGCATCGAAGAAGGTGTGTTTTTTATATGCATGCAGCCCTCTGTCTGCCAGTCTGTCTTGTGCTGTATGTATTGACATTTTCTGCTGCTTCCCAGCTCCTGTGCGATTGCCTCGGAGCACCATTAGCATGATTATAGTTCACCTGTCATCCTTTCTCTGATGTCCGTATAGATTATTTTCTGTCCTGATCTCTGATCACATGAGCATTCCTGGAATTATTTTTAGTCCTTTGTGGTCCACTATTATTTTAGCACTAAGTGCATTTAGGACTTGGATTTGCACCTTTCCTCACCCACTAATTCTTCATTTTTATTTACAGTTTTAGTTATAAGTGTACAGACCTCAGCAACTTCAATTTTAGAGGAGATTATTTGCCAGGAATGTGATGTTGTTAATATTTCTCCCAAGGCATCCCTCCATACAGGTGGGAGAAGGGCTTTCTTTGTAATAAGAGTATGTTTGGCCATTTGTTTTGACATGTATTTATGGAAGGCCATTTAAAAATAATAAATAAAATATTCTCAGTATTTTATTTTTCCCTAGGAAGTAAGATCATCAAAGTTTGTTTGACATAGCCTATTTCTTAGGGCCAAGCAAAGTCGATGTACCTTCTAAGTTATGTATGTAATAAATACATTGGCCTTATCTCAGTCATGGGTAATATCATAGCTGAGCAGAATAATCAAATGTCAGTGGTTTGTAGGTCGTTGCATTACATTCTAGCACTTAAAGTAAGATCAAATATTTTTTAAATATTCATATCACAGATGTGAACCCTATTTTTAATCCTGAGCCTAGTACTTTCAAACTAGGAATGCCCTCCCATGAAAAAAATGTTTGAAAATGGTAAACTGAGAATGTCAAGGTGATACCCCAGTTTCAGGAGGCATCACAGCTAAACTGAATCACAAAGAAACAAACTTGTAACTCTTTCAGTAACTTGTGGAATGCTTAGCTATCTTGTTTTAGGCTAAACTTATGACCCTATGTCAACTGGCAATCATCCCCTTTCTATGAGGAATCAAACCTGGCTTTAAATCTTGCCCAGAGAAGTTTTGACTGACTCTTCTCCATGTTAAATTTTTCGTTGTCACTGTAGGAATAAAATTGTTTCGCAGTCCCCACAGAGGGCTTATGGAGACTAATTAAGAAGTGTTTGTAAATCATGTCAGAAAAGTCCTCTCAAAGTGTCGAGTGTCCTTGTAGTAGAACCTGGGTAGCTCATCCCATGAATTGCCTGGCCCTGTAGACAATGCCTTTCCACATCCACTGGTGAGAATCCACTGTAGCCCTTGAGAGTGTAAGTGACCCTCATTATGACCCTTCTTTCCCAATTAAGAAACACTGTGCTGCGCTGGCACTTGGCAGTTGTCTCCTCCATGTGGGTAGAATATTGATTGGAGCAGCCTGAAGACTGAAAGTGATGAGCTCTTAGTGGGGCCTGGCCTCACCATCATGAGATGGTGCGGAGTTGATGCTAGAGCATGATCGTGGTTGATTTGCATTTTCTAAATAAATCGGTTATTAGGAATTCCCCTACAGTATGTCATAAATTACATTAGTGCAAAAAAAAAACAAAAAGATGTAACTGGCAATATTAGTACAATAACATAGAGGAAAATGGGAAAAAGACCTCGGAATGTTTGGAGGATGTTTAGAAAAGCCTTGCCTTGCCTGGATGAAAAAAGCGGAAGGGGATATCAGCCTGTCGCTGCACAAGGTACACCGGTGACCCTTTCTCCTCTGGTGCAACTCCTTATTCCTACAGTCTTCATCCAGCACCCAGAATAATCTGACAGCCCCTAAAATGATCTAATTACATGATTTTTAAAATCCTAATATAGATATTGAGCATATTAGGTCTATTATATCTTCTGAAAACAGACTAGCCTGGAGGACTTTTTAATTTGGTGGGATAATACATGTCCATTTCTTTGTGCAAGGAAAAGCTCAGACTGGGGCCCCTCTCCTGCTACTCTGTGCTTAGAATTAAGGCTAGGAATTTATTTGAAGGTGAATTGGTCATTATGTGCTTGAATCTCATTGTTTCCTATCCATCTCTGAACTCCATGGCTATTCAGACTCCTTTCCTTATTCTGAAAGCGAAGAGCTTATTGATAGTGGCATCCATCTTATCAGCTCAGGAAGCAGAGTTTGCTAGCCCTCTTCCCAGAACCTACCTTCTCTCCCATGACTGCTCAGATTTGGATTTTCCCACAAAGACAAAGCATACACAGTGAGCTGTAAGAGCTCATCCAGCTATTTGGTGTCAAACATATTTACATTGCAAGCAGTTGGAAAATCCTTATCTCCTTAACAGTAGCACCTTATTTTCCTTTTGGTTTTTAATGATATGAATTGATACTGTTTTCACCTTAGTTTTTGATGTTGGACTTGCTCATCCCTAAAACCTATTTAACTTTCAATGTTAAAATTGTTTTGACATTCTTGTCTTTTCTGCCTGAGGCCTGAAGTCATGGAATCTGTAATTCCGCAAATGCCTCTCTCCCAGTATTCTTCATAACTGACTCAGACCTGCAGAAATTTACTCTTTTAAATGTGATATTCTCTTTTATTAAACATGTCATCAGTTCATGGTAGAATATCATTTTCTTACAGGATACCTACTTGGTGGGCATGTAGTACGTCTTTTTCATGGTCACGATGAGTGTTTGACTATACCATGTACTGACCAGAGTGATTCCCAGCACAGGTAAGGCCAATAGTCTCCTCCTCCCCCTCCTCCTCCTCCTACCTGTCTCTACTCTCAGATGACTCGCACTGCAGAGCCTACATTTGGATGTGGCTGCAGAGGAATTCTGTAGCTGGTCAATAGCAAACCCTACTTCAGCCATTGGGTAACAGTTTGTAGACGGGAATAGCAGTACACTAGATTTGACTCACAAGCATATAGAAGGTCTGTCCTGAAGGTATCCAGCCATGTACGATGAAAAAAAGAGACATTTATTGAAGGAGCTACAGGATACAAGAAGCATTGTACATCAGGCAATGATGCCTCAGTCCCCTTCAAGTAGGTACCTTGGGACCTCACACAGTTCTCCTGATTGCCAGCAGCTGCCCCATTGTATTTTCCTGAATCTCATCAATAGTCTGAAATCTCTTCCCTTTCAAAGGTGATTCTAGTTTTGGGAAAAACCAGAAGTCACAGGGCACCAAATAAGATGCATAGAGGATCTGGGTAACCTGAGTGATTTGATGTTTCACAAAAAAACTCTGCAGATGTGATGCACAAGCAGGCACTATTGTCCTGATGAAGCTGTCAGCCACAAGTTGCCCATAGCTGCAGCCTTCTGAATCATCTGAATAGTTTTTGTGATGGAAAAATTTGATGCAGATTCATTGCTCTACTCTCTCATTTTGAATGTGACAGCCACACAGTACACATGCTCACTCAACGGCATCTACTGTCCCCACTGACTAATACAGTGAAGACATCATTGTTCATGCATGCACATTCCAGTCCACTTCCTGGCTGCCTGGTTGCATCCATGTCATGCAAACAATTGTAGTCATATTAACAGTGGCTGGACTTTTATCACACAGACCTCATATGTATGTGTACGGCTTCTTTGGCAAGCAGATCTATGATGCTTCCCAACCCCTTCATTTTCGTTGGTTGCTCCTGTCTCGGAGGAGTTTCTAGTAGCATTAATTGTAGGCTAAATTACCCACTTTGGTAATAGAAATCAAGCTAATGACTCTAATGGGTCTACGCGCTTACATAAATTATCCACCAGGCTCTTCACTAGCAGATCATTACTATTATTCCCCTTTCATGAGCTAAGTAATTAAGGTGGAGTTTGGTGATTTCCTTTCACTTATTACCAAAGAGGATTGGAAGAACCAAATGTCAGTATCCAGCAGGAGCTGGATTTAGCAGCAGATGTTGCCAAAGGCAATATTTTGAGGGTGCTACGGAGAGTGATGCTTTCCCTGCTTCTTCTGGTTGACCCATCAATGAATGTTTTTCAGAAAGAAATTGAAAACTCACAGAAGGAAGAGATTGATACAGGTCTTAAATTCATACTGAAAGGTGCTTTAGACTGAATTTGGGACAGCATTGATTCTGATGTCCTGGCAGTAAAACATTCTTTGTTTTTACATCATGCCTAAGGGAACCTTGTTAAGTGTCCCTTTTACTTTATTAGATACAAGGGACCACATCCACACAACTTAGGAGTCATCTAGGTCAGGTTCCCACCAAAGGACGCACACTGACTAACCTTCAATGGGAGCCCAGAAGCTGAAGCTGCAGACCGTCCAGCCAGGGCTCGTTCCTTATTTAATGTACAAAAGGACCCCCAGGAGCAATGAACCGGAATATACAATTGGCAATATGTATTCCTTCTTGTTCCATGTTTCCTCCTACTTGTTCTGTCCTCTGAATATCCCTTGATGGGAACCAGACATGCCATGGGAACCAGAGCAGTGCCTAGCACACATGACGCACAGATGGAAAATGCCTGATTAATTCACGCGCCACCTCTCTGGCACTGGTCCAGTGGTGAGGCAAACTGGATTTCCCTTAGAATTGAGGACTCCATGCTCTAAATAATGGCATGTGATCCTCCTAGTCACTTGAAATTTTCTTGCCCTTTTCTTTCACCAGTGAATTATGCAGTAGCCCACGTACTGTCTCTTTAATATTTTATTTTGCTGCATCAAGGGAAAGTGTGCAGGTGGGTAAAGAACTGAAGTTTCGTGGATGTTTTCCAGAGTTGCACCTAAGATAGAATACATCAGAACTCACTAGTTCTTTCGTCTCAACCCTGTTCTACTTTTAGGGATAGGAGTTTGGGGAAAATGAAATACCAACCTCGTACATGAACTTTTACCCCCCCTACCCCCACACACATATCTGTCATTAAGCATAAACCTATATTAGAAGCAGCCCATGTAGAAACTAGACTGCTTGAGAACCATGGCATTTGCTGGGCACTTCAGTTGGGTGGGATCCTGACTAAACGAAAAGGCTGGACATGTATTTCAAAGGGGGTGCTGCGGAGAGGGAACCAGACAGAAAGGAATTCCCAAGTGGGCACCCTGAAGCGGGCACACATGCCATCACTGAGGTGGGAGTGAGAGTGGCCTTTCCTGGGCTGAGGATGTCGCAGGATCTCATTTGTATTTTGAAAAAAGAAACAGGTAAAAATGATAGTGCTTAATCTGTTCCTCAGTGAGGTGCTATGAAGGGTTTGAGATGGGTGAGTCGGTAGCTCTTTATTACACTGGAACCTGACATTTTGTGTCAGCTGATCTTTTTATCAAAGTGGGAGGCCTTGCCATTATTTGTCATCTAGGTAAGGTGTGTGGTAAGCCTCAAGGTTGTCTTAATGTCATCAGGTAAACTCTCAGAACTAGCCAGAATGGGCAGAGATACTGAAATCAGGGAGAGCACACTTAAAAAAAAAAAAAAAAAAAAGTAACCCATGGGGGTGATTCCACTTAATAGGGCTGACTTTCAGGTGGAAATAAGTTCTATTCCCTCCAATGCCTGAGAGCAGTGAGGCTGGCTAGAGGCTGCTGTCCCAGGTGCAAACCCAGATCCATCCAGCTTTCTGAGCTCAGATCCTTGGCTCTGTCCCTGGCTTCTCAAGCACCTTGGGGTGAGTCACGTAGCTATTGGAGTCCAGGCTAAGCTGTCAGCCAGCTTTCTAAAGCCCCTCAGCTTACCACCCACTCCACTCCTCTCCTAGGGTAATAGTTTTAGAGAATAGGACAGGTTGTTTCAACCTCTGTAACCTTGAGAGAAGAAATGGAGCAAGCTTCCTGCATTGCCTAGGTGGGAAGGACTAACCTTCCAGAATTCTTCAGATGTTAGAGGGAGAGGGTTCTCTAACTGTGCAACCAAGGGTGAGCCTCTCAATCCTCCCCTCCTTAGACAGCCCTCCAGCCCTCAGTGAGAAAAGCATTAGTGGAAATTTCAGCACATTTTCTTGTGTGGCTAAGAGGCTAGTGCAGTAGTATTATTACTATTCTAGGCCTGAAAGAGAAACACCTGGGGAATCAGGGTGATAAAGTAATGTAGGATTTCTTTCCTAATACTACATATTACCTGATAATGTTTACATTTGAGAAGGATTTATGATGTCCTTTATCATTCCACCACCCAGAAGTACTATTAATATAATTTTTCAATCTATTTCTGCACTATTAACTCCTTTTTTCCAGGCATGTTTATAAACATCTATATTTAAATAATTGGGATTAATCTACAATACATAAATTTTTGTATATCCAGAGGCATCTTTGGGCACATTGATTACTAAAACAAAATCATTAAATTCTCACAACCTAGCTGTGATTCAAACACCCTGAGTAGACTTTACAGATGTACAGACTTGGAAGGACTTGATCAATGTCATACAGCTAATAGATTCAAACTTAGGTCTGCCTGACTTCCAAACCCATTATTTTAACTGTCTCATAATTATACAACTTTTTTAGGGGAAAAAATAATGGACAGTTCCTCTTCACCTCTACTGATTACCTACTGTCTCAAAAACCTAGATCAAGTTTTTCAGGGACTTCAGTGACTCAATTGTGATGTATATAAGAATCCTCTATGGTAAAGAAAGGATTTAACTTAGTGAATTGAAATGCAATTAAATGATCAGTCTTAATCCAAGGTCATGAGATTCTCAAAAAGTGTCTGGGTTTTAGTATACCAGGTAATCTAGGGACAACTTGACTAGTTCATTTAATTCCTCATAACCTGTGATTTAGGTAGATCAGTCCCTATTATACAATTTGAAAAGTTGTCTTTGCTAATCATCAAATAGATACCAGGTAAACCCAAATAGGTATTTTACAGAATACCTGGCAAGTACTCCTCAAAACTGTCAAAGTCATAGAAAACAAGGAAAGACAAGTTGTATTACACCAGAGAAGACAGGGGGAGACGTGACAGCTCAATGCATTGTGGTGACTTGGATTGCACCCTAAAACAGGAAAATATTCAATAGAGAAACATAAAATCCCAATAAAATCTTGAGTTTAGCTAGTAATGATGTGGTGGTTTCTTAGTTTTGACACAGTGGCATTGAAATGTCAGGTGACACCTTTAAGGGTAAGTAAATGAGACTATGCATGAACTCTCTGTACTATATTTGCAACACTTTTGGAAATCTAAAATTATTCCAAAATAAACATGTTATTTAAAAAGACATCGAAAGCTTACCTTATTTCAGGAAAGGAGACGAGAATACAGTCATAAAATCATGAACACTAGAGCCACTGAGCATAAAGTTTAGTTCTGAGCTTCCTAGAATGGTAGAAATGATTTCACATTGTACTGCATATGTTTTTAAAGTGTAAATACATTTTAAAAGATGTAAGACATCAAGGCACTTAGCCTGAAAGAACTGGAGCATTTGGCATTTAGTCTGATCATGTGACTGAGCTGTTTGGACTACTGATGTGGATGGAGATCCTTGAAATTGTACACCTGATGGTTTGTGAGTGTTCATGGTATGTGTGGGTGTGGGTGTGTGTGTGTATAGGTGCAATTCCCTCACCTTTAGCACTTTTTCTCATAAGAGAGACTGAAAAAGTATGCCTCTCTTTGACAGCTTTTTTCAAGTTACTCTATTTTTTACATTGGATTTTATTGAGGGGACCCTCGTACATTGTTGGGAATGCCATTGTGAAGAACTGTATGGAGTTTCCTCAGAAAAAATAAATATGAAACTGCCTTTCCCCCCAGAAATCCCAATTCTGAGAATATGTCCTCAGAATCCCAAAATGAAGTACTAATTCTAACGAAGATCTGCACTCCCCTTGACTGTTGTTTTGCTTACTTAGAAAACCAGAGTAAGTTACCTCCACAGAGCTGTCCCCTATCTGGTGCTGATCAGTGTCAGGCAGGAACTAATCTCCAACTATGCTCACAGGAGGATCTTCTATGAAGCTGGGGGAGCTGGGACTCGAGCCAGATCTCTGTGGAGAGTGGAGCCCCTTCGGATTAGGTAATGGGGTGGGGTAGGGTGAGGGTGGTGCTCTTTTCAAGATTGCTTCCTTTTGCAGTACAGTATGTTCTCTTAAATTGTGCTTCATTTGTTTGATTCCGCCTGGCAAACACTCAAGAGTTCCTGGCCTGTAACTAAATCCGAACGAATGAACGTGCCTGCGAGCGCGCACACAATTTCCAAGACCTTTGTTTTGATTATAAAGCCAGACAGCTCCTGCTGCCCTTACAGTGTCTAGGTTACAAAAGGCAAGCTCAGACATTACCACTGAAAAGTCACCAGTGCTCTTCTCCCATTTGTTTGCTTAAACAGATTCTCTAGAATCCACACAGTCTCCTTCTTCTCAATAGCTCTGTTGTCTCCAGTGGAAAGTTACCTTTAAGTGACAGAGTGGTGGTTATGATAGTACGAGGTAGGGAAGACTAGAACATCCTTGAAAACATAGCTGTGAAGAAACAGGGTTTACCCAAACTTTTCAGAAACAGGGTTGTATCTGGATGGAAGGAACAGGAGGCTGACTTTGGAGCTATATGCTTGAGCAAATGTGTGTGGTCTGTAAACATCAGACGACTAAAAGAGGATCCAATTAAGTGCTGGACTTTATTTTCCTGAGAGGGACTGCAAGATAGACTAGAGCTAAACTGCTTGGGATAAGAGAGAGGAGGGTCACGTTGCCATCTTGGTTTTCCTTCTCTGCCTCTCTGGCTCTGTTCAATCTCCCCTGAACACATGTTCAAAGTAACAGTCTCTCCCATGAAGCAGTCTCAAAATAATCTGTTAGAGACCAGAAGAAAATATTCCAACTTCTCTTACACACATGCACACCTTCAAATATCTACTGAGAGCTCTGCTGACTGCTGGTTTAAGAAGTACTGATTGTAAGGAGTTCCTGCTTGTTATCTGGCTTAGGGCATTTACATTCTTCCAGCCCTGTTAAAAGCTATCCTCTTGTTCTTAGGATATTAGCCCATAATTCTTACTTAATGAACTTTTATAAAACATCAAAATAAGTGTGTATATAGAGATCTAGTAATGGCTGTGTGTGTATTTCCCCAGCATTTTAAACATGAAGGATTTCTAATGATGTACTTTGGATTCACTGGTGCTCCAAAGAGTTGGATAAAGAGAGTTACTTTTAAAGTTGGCACATGTATCTCTTAAATGTTTTATTCTAAATTAAAAGATAGATTATTCCAGGTTATTCAGTGGATAATTTCTCCTTGACATTTACTGTCACTTTTGTTGAATGCCAAACTTTTGATGTAGGACAATGAAAAAAGTTGGCATTCAACATGGGATCTTTCTTACCTCAGTCATCACCCTGTTTTACTTTTGCCCATAGAATGTATTGTCTTCTAATGTACCATAATTTTCATTAATTTATTAACCTTATTTATAATCTGCCCCTCTCTGGCAAGTGTAAGCTGTACAAATATGCCCACTATTTCTCTTGAAAATAAAACTTTTCTATGGTACAAAAATGTTTGAGTTCAGATGGCACATTTGTAAAGGTTTTGCTTTCCCCAAAATAAGTTTCCCTTAAAAGGCAACCTTCCCATTTTTTTTTTTTTTCCAGTTTTTGTTTTGGCATTAAGATACTTCAGAAAGGTAAAGAAAAATTGGAAGCTTGGACCTTCCAGTTAAAGTAAACTCTTGCCCTGAGCCCAGGATCATGTTTCTTGTTGGTGTTCTCAAGAGAGGTCACAGAGAGCACCATGCTTAGTTTTAAGCAGACAGGAAATCCTGGAGCAAACCAGAAGACTGGTGCCTTGTCCCTTATAGGAATGAACCCCAGAAGGGTTACCATTCTGCTAGAATGTGTATGAAAGCACAGAATAAATATGAAAAAGGACTTAGTTTGGTGTAAGTGCCATTTCTCATTTTGTTTCATCTGCCCAGCTGGAGTGGCAGTAACATCAGATGGGGCCAGGCTTTCCGACTGCGGCACCTCACCACAGGCCACTACCTGGCCTTGACAGAGGACCAAGGCCTTATCCTGCAAGACCGGGGAAAGGCAGACACCAAGTCCACAGCCTTCTCCTTCAGGGCATCAAAGGTAAGGTCTGACTAAGTGGACTGTGATCTTGTTCTAATAGCAAAAGCTCTGAAACCTTCATGTAGAACTAAGACTGAGAAGAAGCAAGGAGGCTGGAACAAGACACAATTGGAAATTAAACCTATGATGATAACTTCCTTCTTGTATCTTTTGAGTTGAGTTTATAGAGGAAGGTACCTTAGATGAAGTTAACATCTTAAGAGAGAGACGTTCAAGTAGCATGAAAAACCTGAGAAAACAAAGGGATCACAGGAGTGGGCATTATTGCCAGAGGCTGATGGAAGTTATTGTTAATTAATACTTAATTCTAAGTATTTTTAATACTTCTTTTTAAGTCAAAAGTTTCATTCCTATAAAGCAATGGTAACATGGAGCTATAGTTTCAGTGGTACATTTGTTTGAATCAAGGAAATTATTTCTTTCAGAAAGATTCAGAGAAGGCATATTTCTGGACATACCATCTCACCATTTTTTTGTATTAGACAGTTACTCATACCTTCCTCATCATTTTCCCAGGTCATCCTTCTCTCCAGATCTTTGGGCTCTAGCCTATTCCTTCCAAGCCTCATTAAGAGTAGATCTTGTATTTGTTAGGTTAATCCCAAATGTTCAGCTTTGCCATTTGACTTGTATCAGGCAACTGTTTTTTTAACCTCTGTCTTGAATATTCAGTCAGCTTTTGGCTCCTTGTAACTCAGAGCTGCATCTTGTTGGATGGTCAGAATTGCAGGCTGAACTCACTTCTTAAAATTGTTTATGCTATTACAATTGTCCCAACTTTTCCCAATTTTGCTCCCTTCTGTCCAACCCTCCCCTGACTTCTGTAGTCATTCCCCGCACTGTTGTCTATATTGATAGGTCATTTTGTATGTTCTTTGATTAATCCCTCCCTCTTCTTTCAAATAGTCCCCATCTCCCTGCTCTGCTCTTATAACTGTCAGTCTGTTTCATGATTTTTAGGCCTCTGGTTTTATTTTGCTAATTCCTTTATTCTGTTCATTAGAATACTCTTATAAGTGAGATCATAGGGTATTTGTCTTTTTCCAACTGCTTATTTAACTGAGCATAATAATCTCCAGTTCCATCCATGCTGTCACAAAAGGTAGGAATTTCTTTTCTCCCTGCTGTGTAGTATTTCATGTATAAATGCACTATAGTCTTTTAAGCCACTCGTCTGTTGATGAGCGCTTAGACTGTTTCCAATTCTTGGCTATTGTAAATAGCACTGCTGTGAACATAGGGATGCATAAATTCTTTTGAATTGGTGTGTCAGGATTCTTAGAATATATGTCCAGCAGTGGAATTTATGGGCCAAAAGGCAGTTGCATTTTCAATTTTTTGAGGAAATTCCCTACTGTTTTCCACAGTAGCTGCACCAGTCTCCATTCCCACCAACAGTGCACTAGGGTTTCCTTTTCTCCACAACCTCGCCAGCAGCTGTTTGTGGATTTGTTAATGATTGCCATTCTGACCTGTGTGAGGTGATAATTTTGTTGTGGTTTTAATTCGCATCTTTCTGATGGTTAGTGATGTTGAGCATTTTTTCAAGTCTATGAGCTGTCTGTATGTCCTACTTGGAGAAAAGTGTATATTCAGGTCCTTTACCCATTTTTTAATTGCATTGTTTGTCTTTTTGGTGTTGAGTTGTATGTGTTCTTTAAATATCTTGGAGATGAAATCCTCTTCTAGTTTATCATTGTCAAATTGTTCTCCCATACAGTCAGTTCCCTTTTCATTTTGATGATATTTTCTTTAGCTGTGCAGAAGCTTTTAAATTTGATGTAGTCCCATTTATTTATTTTTCCCTTTATTTCCTTTGTCCAAGGAGATATATCAGCAGAAATATTGCTACATGGGATATCTGAAATTTTACTACCTATGTTTTCCACCAGGATTTTTATGGTATCATGACTTATACCACCCTTAATGTGCCCAATCTCGTCTGAGTTGACTTCTGACTGACAGTTGGATGCCTTGTTGCTTTATGATTATTCTGGAAAGATCATCCAAGCATAAGCAAAACTCTGGACAGATGTGTGCAGGTTTATCAGGGAGTCTGCCCCTCTTAAGAGGACTGTTTAACATCTCCTTGGGGAGCTTCATCACTAATTTCATTCTTCATTGCTGTTTTCCCAAAATAGATCTTGATTTGCGTTTTCAACATGATTTTAGTAAAGGTTTATTGATTATTCTGTTTGTGTAGGACTCAGCATGAAGCTGACAGCCCGGTTTTCTAGGGGGCATCTCTGCTTCTTAATGAATCGGAAGGGGACAGTCCTTCAGTGCTAACCTTTTGTGAGCAGCGGGTGTGGACTCCTTCCCCCCATTTCTGTAGTCCTAAAGTCTTTTTAGGCAGCAAACCTCTTTGGCACATAGGTTTTCCTCCCCCAAGTTCCCTGTATCAAAGTTTGGCTTTTTCCATACCATTTTTCAAACACTAACAAATGTGAGCTTCCTGCCCTCAATTCTCCAGGCATCACCTTGATTTTCTGCTTCTATTTCCATGGCTTGATGGCTCCTCGACTTTATTCTGGTTTTCTGAGCACATCCCTTTCATGCTACTCTCACTTTTTGTTTTGTTTTGTTAAGATTTCCAGCACAAGAAAGATATTAAAGTCAAATTTATATCTATGTAATAAAACATTCTGGCCTCCAAGAAGCAGTTTAAGGCAGTGCAAATTGTTAAAAGAATCAGTGAAACAAAGCCCTGGGGAAATCCCAAGGGCAGAGACAAACAAGATCACGTTCTGCCCTAAGAGACAACAAGGACATGGAGTGTCAGAGGTGAGAGCATGTTCAGTGGGTGTTGGAGGAGGGGTGGAAAACAAGAAATGACTCATCATGGCTAATGACCAGGTAGATACCTTTCTAAGAATGGCAACTTGGCTTTTTTTTTTCTTATTTGAACACCCTACCCCAGTCTCCTTAGCCCACTCTACCTGTGCTGCCACTGAGGTCTTTACCATTTCACAAAGGGGCTCGTTTTATGACAGCTAATGTATCAGATGGCCTTCCAGGAGGCTGGCAAGTTGCTGCTCCAAAGAGGACTCTTCCATCCCACTCCTTTCTTGGCTCAGCCTGTAGAGCGTGGCTCAGTGCTGTGCCCTGGTCTCTGAGGAAACCCAGAAAAGCTCAGAGCACCGTAGACATTCCTCATAACACTCCTTCCTCTTGGCACCACTTCTGGCCTATGACCACATTTTACCTTCAAAAGGCCCATTGCCTGCTGCCTCGAGTCCCTCCATTTCCATGTACATGGGGACAAGTGGCTGATGGCTGAGTGTCATCAAGGTGCCGGTGCCATGGGGCTGCCCGTATAGCAGAGCTGGGTGTGCAAGTCACCCAGGAGTCATAACGTCCTGTGCACTTGACAGTGTGGTTACATTTTATTGAAGTTATTGTGTTGGAGGTTTTGAAATAACTCTCATGCAGCAGTATGAAGCCCAGCTACCTTCGTTCCAATTTGAAAGGAACTGAAATTAAAATGGCCTAAGCTCTGTGGCAGGACAAGGTAGGGCCGTGTTCCAAAGAGCACAGGGCCTTCCTTGGGACTTGTGTGGCACCCGAACTGTGAAGCAGCATGAAAAGAGAGAGTGTGTGGGGAGCACACAATTCTGCCATGCTCAATCGAAAGAGCTCTTGAGGGAGAACACTGAAGATGCCTTGATTTCTCCAGGTCTCCAACCTCCTGTTTAGTAAATGTGTTCTACGTCCCATGGTGCAGGCCCTCCTCCAAAAGTGGGCTCTCTAGAGTGCTACCACTCACTGGGGATTAGTGATGTTTCCCATCAGAAAGAAATTGTGGCTCTGTTTTTAACAGTGCAAAGGCATTTAGCCATCTTACCAGTTCTTGCCTGTTTCAGGTGTCATGTGATAGAGTGGGTGGCAGACGATAAGATAGTACTTCAGGTTCTGGGTGTTGGCATAGGGGGTGGGGGCACTCAGTGGACAGGCTGACAGGAAGAGAGAATGTGCGTTTTTGCCTTTGTTAGTGGGGTTGGGTAGGGTATTCTTGGGCTCCTCCCTGCAGGCTGGAGAACCTAGAAGGCAGAAAGGAGACTACCAGAGGAGCACTGTGTGGACTCACGTTTTCAGGGAGGTCACTAGGTTAGCTGGGCTGTGAGTCATTTGGCAACAATGGGCTTTCCACTCTGGGTTTCCCATCAGGTTGCGTTAGCCTGTGACAGCTATGACGACTAAATCAGGAGCCTTCGAGGCTGCAAGTGTGTGTTAACCTCCTCAGCAAGCTGCCCGTATGAGAAAGTTAGCAGGTACTTTTGTGAATTGTGAACGGAGGTGGGACTGAGCTCTAATGGAAAGTGATCAAGGCCAAGCCACATAGTCATTGGTGTGGCCTGGCTCAGATGGAGTGAAACCGAGGTCTTTGAGCAAGCTATGTGAAATACAATGTAGAATAATGAACAGAATGTGACTCCTGTCAAAGTGTTTTTTCCCTGTCCATCAGTGGGATGATCCAAATCAGACCAGAGATCTGGGTTGTATTAATGCCTCCAAATTGCAGTATCACCCATTATTCCTGTTATGTGGAAGGGGTGCAGTGGAATGTAGAGCAAGGTCTGCAGGTTGTCCAGATCTGGCCTTGATCCTCATCTACTCTGTGTGAGACCTTGATCTTAATCCAGTTGTACTTCATTTTATAAAAGATTAAGATCTGACCCCTGCCTGCCCTTCCATCTGTTGCCGCTCTCACATTGCCTTGAGTCTAGCATACTAAATACTTGCAGCCTTCAAACCTGCTATTTCTTCTCACCACTAAATCTCTACCTAAATACCTCTATCCCTCCACACACACCTTCATTAGAAAACTCATCCTTCCACCTGAGTGTCAAGTGCTTTTCACAGAAGGAAAGCCCTCCCATTGTCCTTCAGTGGGCCCTGTTCATGACTCTGTTACAGTTGTCACCAGCTGGGCCAGGAGCCCCTGGGTGACAAGAACCACACATGCCTTATCCTTAGTTTGAACCTCAGCACCTAGCACAGTGTGCAACATGTAGTATGTTTGAAAATTGCTTGCTAAAGGGATGTAGACATGTGATTACACACTAAAGTGCAGAATTTTATCTTATTTTAATCTCCATCATCTTCATAAAAGTATTCTGTCATGGTGTAATCATTTTGGAGTTATGGCACTCTTCCTGGAAACATTCATGGAGAGAGATGTACTATTTTGAACATCTAAGTCACATTCCTATGAATTTGATTTCACATCATCTTCCCATGGTCTTGACATTGCAAGGCTGTTGCCCAGGGATTGTCATATAATGTAATTTGATATTTACTCTAGCATGGCAACACTATCTATTAGATGTCCTATCAACATCAGTTTACAACACTGAATTCATTTTAGAGAAGGGTAAATTAATATTCAAGCAAGCCTTATAACATGTAACCATTTTTTATAGCTATACTTAATGACTATGCCATAAGCCTTAAATAAATGATTGAAATAGAATGTCAGATTTTGCCTATTTTATTGCATAAGGGCATAGAACTATAATTGTTCCCCTTTAAAGGAAATTTTTTCTCAGTGTATAAAAATATGAATTTCCATTTACCAAATATTTACTGTGTACTAAGCGCTGTTCTTGGCTGCAAACCTGACTCCCCTGCCTGACTTTGGAAAACTCACTGCTGTCTGCTGGGTGTGCAAAGCACCCTACAGACTGTATCCTCATGCACCCTTTATCTCAGTGGCCCAAAACAAGATGACAACTAGGCTCATGGTGCTCCCTCTCTGACAAAACTGTGCTGAAATAGTGCCCTTTGTGCCAGGCTCCTGGCATGTGCTATTTCTTCACCAGGTTATCCACTGGGGAAAGAGAGTGTATAGAACAAAGGAGAAAAGGGGAGAGGAGAAAATTTACCTTAAAATTCAAACATCTAGAGACTACACTATTTCTTGAAGTTTAAGTCTACAAAGAATTTTTAAAATTTGACTTGATGCTTTCCCAAGTTTTTATTGCCTAAAGTGGACCAAATAAGCAGTCAAGGAAAACCATGGGCTTTAAAGTAGGAGAAACCTGGCTTTGAATTTTGACTCTACCATGTGCTGTTCAGTATTAATGTCACTTCTTATTTTTAAAAACGAGGTGAAGAATCATGATCTGGAAGGGCTGTGGAGAGGATCTGATGAGACCAGGAAGATGACCTGGGAGTCTGTTTCCTTGTGTGTGGAATGTCAGTAGTACCATCTACGTGGAGGTGACAGTAGGGATTAACTGACAAAGATGGAGGAAAAAGCCCAGCTCAGCCATTCAGCTCAGGTAGCGTACCTTCCATAGGAGGCAGGTGAACCCACCCCCTGTGCATGCTGTGTATGGTGGCGGCCCTTCCTTGTCAGTCACCCAGCAGAGGCTTTGCAGCCAGCCAGACTCCATCAATGTCCTTTTAAGGCCATTTTAAGACCTCATATTTAAGGCCAGAAATACAGAAGGGGACTGTAGTAGTGGGGAAATGAACCCAAAGGTGATTTGTCAAGCTTGTCAAGAGACACGTAGGAAGGAGCAGGCTAACCAGGGCTTTCCTGATGGCTTATTCCCACATCCACAAATGGGGCCCATATTCCCATATCTACTTCTCTTCTGAAACATTTCTTAGTCTGTTGGGAAAGAACTTTGTTGTCCTCCATGGACACAGATGGCTTAATTGTGTCAAATAGCAACATGGATTAAAACATGCTATATTCAAGATATCAGACTCTATACTAACGCCGTAGCTGACAACTCACTTGTCTGTAACCTTGTTTTGGTTCCATCTGTCATTCACACGGCTGCTGGAACAATTATTCTAAGATGCAACCCTTGTGTTATACCCCCTGCTTAAAATACTCAGTAGATTGTATTACCTACACCAGCTTTTCCAAAGTGGTGTCCCAAACAATAATTCTATAAAAAGAAAATTTAACGGAAAGCAACAGGTTGTTTTGGTTCTTTCTGTTGTTGTTTTCTTTTTACCATAGGACTCATAGACTCCATTTTATACTATCCTAATGTTCCCTTTGACTCATAAAAGGAAATACCTTACTTGTCCAAAGTCCTCTTTTTCCTGCGGAAAATGTAACATTGAGAAACATGAACCTAGAAGATAAAGGTTCTGTTCAAGGATTCCACACATGCCTTCCCTTACTGTGTGACTCTAGAATGCTGTCCCCTCCGTAGTCCCCTTCTCTCCTCTCTCCTGGCTGAGCTTACATACATCAAGCATCAGTCTTGAGTAGGATCAGCCCTACGTGCTCAGTCAGTATGAGTTGTTCTCTCTTCAAAACTCCTCTTTTGCCTTGAATATAAACCACATCTCCTTATTGTCATAGGAGTTTATATGTATAACTCCTAAAGTTCATACAAACCCAGAACCACCCTGGCCAGGTAGCTTGGTTGTTTGGAGCATTGTCCCATATACCAAAAAGTCAGGGACTCTATCCCTTGTCAGGGAACATACCTAGGTTGTGGGCTTGATCTGGTTAGGGCATGTATGAGAGGCAACAGATTGATGTTTCTCTTCCTCTCCCCTTCCTATTTCTCTCTCTCTCTAAAATTGAAATATATATTTATCCTTAGGTGAAGATTTAAAAAAACAGAGCCATTTTTCATAAAATAGTATGTATTTTCAACATCTTTATCATAGCCTTCCAGCAACTAAAACATTAACACAATTGATATGTAACTACAATGATGGTAACCCTTCAAAAAATTATGTTCAACTGACAAGTGGGTTTTGGATTTATATTTAATATAGGATTCGGTTTCATTACTTTTTAGAAAATTACTCAAACTATGCAGTTCTCAGTTTTATCATCTATAAAGTAGAAGAAATGAAAGTAACAGGGCTATTGAGATGTTTAGAGAAAGTGTTCTTAATGTGTTACATATAATATATCATTTTGTGGATCCTAAATAAATATACATGATGGTGTTATCATTGTGAAGTGCTTAGCAAAATAATCTCACTCAAAGTAGGCAATATACACTCATTCCAGTGCCCTTTGTTCTAAAAAGTTCAAATCAATATAGAGAGTAGCAAGTTAATCATCTAAACCAAGTATTTACTGATAATCATGATGTGGTCCTGAGCATTTTCTTAGTAAGTTCTCAATGAAGATGGGGAGAATGGTTACTATTACCTTTCAACACATATTAGGACAAATAATCTGTTCTTTCTTGGAATCAGCTTATTCATTAATATAGGCAAGGTTGTGCATATACAGACAAATTGATGACCACCCACCAAGACAACAAGAACAAATTTTTTGCAACCAATTTTATGCAAGCATTGTGTGGAAGACAAAGAAGCAAATCCCAGGCTTGCCCTTGGAGAATTTTCAGCCTGGTAGGGGACAAGAGCTAGACCAGCAAATGACGCACATTGCAGAAGATGGTAAAGAGCCTTGAGGGAGAAGAAGCAAAGTTCCACAAGAGCAGAGAAAATCCAAAAGTGATCTGGGAAAGGCTTGATGGATAAGATGTAAATATTTGAAGATGAGGCAGAAGAATTCCAAGAAGAAAGTATCACATCAGCAAAGACCCAGCAGAAGGAAACACTTAACATGTTAGAACAATAGAGTCCAATTTGATGAAAGCATATGGTATATATAGAAGTTAGAAATGAGAACAGGATTCTGCAGGAACTGGTGAGTCATGAAAAGGGGTGATTGGATTAGCCCTATCCTTTTGGAAGTATCCATGTCCAGGAATGCAGCTAAGTGAAAATGGAGAGGGGAGAATCAGTTCCTGCTCAAGTCAGAAGGAGATCACCAGCCTGCTGTCAGCCATGCCAGGCCTGCCGCTATCATGGGCCACTCTCATTTCCTTAATGACATATTATTATTTAGGTTTGGATTGAACTGGCTTTAGTGTTGTTTTATCCTTTAAGTTTTAGGTTTTGTTGTTGTTGCTATTTTATTTTTTTATTTTTAAAGATTTAATTTATTATTTTTAAAGAGAAGGGAAGGGAAGAAGCACAAAGAGAGAGAAATATCAATGTATGGTTGCCTTTCACCTTCCTCCAGCTACGGACCTGGCTGGAGACTTGGTATGTACCCTGGCTGGAGATCGAACCAGCAACCTTTGGGTTCGTAGGCCAATGCCTAACCACTGAGACACCAGCCAGGGCCCTGCTGCTCCTATTTTAAGTTAGAAGCAGCCACTTCAATGACTCATAGAATTTGGAGAGTTGACACTATTTTAAAGAAGTGAAGACACAAGGAACTATGGACATGGACAACAGGTGGGATTGACTTTGCAGGGAATGGGTGGGTGGGAAGGGGGACAGAGGGGAGAAAAAAGGGGATGGATGTAATACAACAACAATAAAAATTAAAAAAAAAAAAAAAAAAAGTAAAGACACAGAGATACTCCATTCTACAAACAAAACAATCCATTTATTCCAGAAACTCTAGAAAAATTCTAGAATTTTTTTCCTTTGGCAAAGCCATATTTATATAAATGAAAAGTGAAAAATAAATGAAATGGCCATCATTATTGATATTTGGGGAACATACAGTTTTTAACTGTGAGCTGTGATCAGTGTAACTATTTACATGTATCTATTGTTGTGTTTATTTTTGTCACACTGTGGTTACAGAACAGGCTGGAGATGAAAACTTTGACATATTTGTCTGTTACTGGCCTGAGTGCCTACAGAATTGTGATATTTCTGAAGTGAAAATCAAGTATTCATTATTTTTTAGGATAAATGCATTCTTGACCAGTTACTTATGAAGGAGTTCTATGTCAAATTTTATTTTCCCCTTGGTTTCTTAAACTCAGAAATAAGTTTCTTTGGAAATGTTTATTTTGAGAAAAGTGTATTTAACAATCTAGCCAATGTTTCAACATGCATTTAAAATAAGAATTTCAGCCCTAGCTGGTGGCTCAGTGGATTGGCGCTGGCTTACGAACCCAAAGGTCGCTAGTTCAACTCCCAGTTAAGGCACATAATCAGGTTGCAAGCCAGGTCTTCAGCTAGATCCATAGCTGGAGACAGGTGAAAGGCAACCATACATTGATGTTTCTCTCCCTTTCTTCTTCTCTTCCTGCCCTTCTTTCTAAAAATAATGAATAAAAAAATCTTTAAAAAAATAAAGTAAGAATTTCTTGTGAAGTGTTAACATTGCTCAAAATGATCCTATAAATATGTGCAAAATAACTAATTTTAGTTTTATGATTTGAAATAAAAGGCCAAAATGAAAAATATATTTGAAAGAATACTCGTATATACATACATACATATATATTTGTATATATACAAATATATATATACATATACTTATATATATATAAAGTAATTGATAGGAACTGGATTCTCTGCACTAGGAATCCAAAATTACTTGAATCTGGCCTGTTCCCTTGATTCTTTTATAGCCTGGCCAATGCACAATGTCATGTAAACAGGCACACTCACAGTTATTCATTGCTCAGTAGAGGGACAAAACTGCGTTGAGGAAATAGAGGTGGTGAGAGTCACCTTGAAGGTGGCACCTGAGCAGGGGTGGAAGGGTCAGTAGGTGTTTAGAGCAGTGGGAAACAGCATAGTTTCTGCAGCTGGACTTCCTGGTTTAAATTTTGACTTTTTCACTCCTTATTGAGTGACGTTGGGCAAATTATGTACCTGTATTGTCTCCTCTGTAAAAAAATGGGATAATATGTGTAGCTACATCAGAGGCTGCTATAAAGAGTTAATATATGTAAACAAGTTAGGGCACTGCTTTGCTCATAGTAAAAGCTCAATACATGTGCTACTTTTATTCTGTCATTAAGAGTAAGAGGAGAGTTGCCAAAAAACAGAATAGCACACTACATTTTTTTTTCAATTCTGTAAAAAAAATAAATGCTACCTAGCTCATGACTTTTACAAATGAGCAGTTTAACACAGGTGCAGAGGAGAAATGGAACTAGAGTAGAACCATGCAGGCCCTAATCGATGAAGAGGAGCCAGAGTTAGCATGCACAGGTCTACTTCCTGACTCATTCTGTGACAGGCACCTCAGGTTGTCACCAAGGGTACACTTAGTTCACAGTAATCCCTTTTTTCATGCTGGGTAATAAGTTTAGGGAAACAATGGCAATGGAAGAATGACACCCATGACTGCAGTACACTACTGAGGAGGCCAAAGAAATGAACATGACAACTGTGCATTAGACTTAAGGCACAGTAATCCCTGCCTGTTTGAAGAGCCTGCTTTCTCTGATGACTTCTGTAAAATATGTTTTTGAAGATATAAAGTCCCTAAAGCAGTTATATAAGATACCTGTTAAAATTATGGAAGATACAAAACTTGCTGAAAATAAGTTAATTGACCAATCAAAAGTTAATTATTAAGTCAAAATGAGAAAATTTAGAATATACAAAGAAGAATTTAAAATATATATAAAATCAGAACCAGAAAGACCCATCAGCTGTCTCCTTTCCCCATGGACTTAAATAATCACTAAAGTAGCCAGAACTTGAAATCCATTGATTTTACAATTAACATCCTTTCTGAAATCCTGGCTTGGATAGACACATCATGATTATTTTGGTAATCGGCTCCCTAGCTTACAAATTTAGCACAAGTGATTGATTTTATATATTACATTTCAGTTTAATCAGACATGCCTACATTTGTTTCTTTCCATTGTCTGTGAAATAGGAAATCAAGGAGAAATTGGATTCTAGTCACAAAAGAGATATAGAAGGCATGGGAGTTCCTGAAATCAAGTATGGAGATTCTGTCTGCTTTGTCCAGCATATAGCTAGTGGCCTGTGGGTGACCTACAAAGCACAAGATGCCAAGACATCCCGCCTTGGACCTCTGAAAAGAAAGGTGAGTCAGAAAGACTGTTCAAAATAGTTTTACACTGAGACAGATGCAACCAGGCTGTGAGACAGAAGTAACAGTAATTGTGAGAAGTTAGGTAGGTGTGATGTACATTTGGTTACTATTCTGCAACAGATCATACAGCCTAATTTCATTTCTTTGACCTCAGATGCAGTACAAAAAAAAAAATAGTTGAATAGATGGCAAATATGTGAAGAGAGGGTAGAAATTGTTCAATGGACTCTAAAGCATGCACTAAATGACTTCTGGGGGTAGGCTGTTTGGGGATTAACCACATCATTGCTCCCTCCATTTAAGTGGATAATTGAGTTACTGTACAGTTTCCATAATATAGAGACTAAATAGAATCCCTAAAGAGAAAAAGCAGATTGCATGATACAAAGCCCACAGGAGCCAACATGCAGAAAGATGAGATACTGCAAAATGATGCTGCTTCCACATCTGGAATGCATCCAGAGTTAAGTTCACAATCTGTTATAATGGAAAATTGGCTTGGATACACGTAGCATCATTTTACCAGAAAGTCAATTGCCATCAGTGTTTCTTTTGATGGGGACCAGAAAATAGATGCCAAGGGCATGATGCTTTTTATTTTTCTTGGAAAACCCTCACAAAACATGGGCTTGTGTGTCAAGGAGTCCCCAGTAAAGTTTTAGGAGGCATTGTACCTTGTAGTTCAGGTATACCAACCTAATGTGGAGATAATGAAAACTTTCCCAGAATGACGGTGATTATAAGAAAGGAAGTGGGGAGCAGACCATAAGGTAATAGCTTACTTTTGTGTAAAGCAAAACATACCAGGAAAATATCCAGGAAAGAGACAATAAAATTATGGGGAGGGGGTAGAAAATAGAAAAAATAAGAAGCCACCTCAACTAGCTTGTATGAGCCCAACCATTCCTTGTAAAGGAACCATTCCAAACAATCATAAAGGCTGGATAAAAGACAAGAAAATCAGATGACCTGTTTGAAGGTTTCAACTACCAGAGCACCCAGGACATGAGTGCTAAAGCTCTCAGAATGTTAGTGCACCAAGGTGAGCCCCACCTTTGTTAACACTTTTCCCTCCGTGTATTTGCTGAGTTGCAGCGCCTGCAGGTAGTGGAGTCATATGCGAACTTGACTGAGCTGGAGAGACAGAGTAGAGATCAGGTCAGTCAAGGTTCCGGTGACTTGAGGGGCCAAGATTCCAGAATGGAGGGAATTATAGAAATGTGAACCTGAAATTCCAGTGGCAATTTCTTCCAGGGTCTTGAGCTGACTAGGGACAGGATGTGAAGCTAAGGTAGCAAACAAAGTGGCAGCCATGAGGAAGAAGAGAGAAGCAGAGATGTGGGCAGTAAGACAGTACTAGGAGACAGAGCCTGGGGTTGAGGGTCCCTCAAGTTGGAATGACCCTTGAAAATACAGTGCTTTTCAATTAAATCTCAAAAGGGCTCTGCTCAGAGCTCAGGACTATACCCCAGAAATAAGGGCAGATTGAAAATAAATGTCAAAAATGGATCATTTAACTAAAGAATATGATAAGATCATCTAAAGCCTCCACAGTTGTTGATACCTTCTGAGGTAATAATGACATTGAAGAAGAGTAGAATTTGCAGATCTTGGCTGTAACTTAGCCTGGGAAGAGACATACTCAAAGGATCCTGTCAACTAGAAGAGATTCCAGTTTGTGGTTTTGCATTATTGTGCCTGTCCCTGTCTTTTGTTTCCAGAACCATAGTCCCTAGGTCCACTTAACTGCTAAAACGTGCATTTAATTTGGGAGGTGCTTTTTGACACTATCTCTAAAGGGCTACAATTGTAATGCTCAGCCTTTGGCAGGATTGCCCTGCTCCATTTCATGAGAAGCAGGTTGAATTCCCCTCTAATACAAGGGTTGTCCACACTGTGTTAAGCATTTTATGGAACAAACACAATAGGAACCCAGGAAAACCAATGGAGAACAGACACAAAGAAACACCTAATGAATGGTAACTCACCCTAAGGAAAGTACCCTCTTTCTCATATGTGTCTCAGATTTGTGCTCCCTGCTATTGGTCTTTGGAGTTCCTCCAAAATGAAAAGGACCCTATGAACTGTACTGCAGAGATCAGTGGGGCACATAAAAACAATACGCTGACAGCTGAGTTTCCCCATTTCTTCCTATTTGGCTGGTCAGTGTGAGTGTGTTGTGTGAACAATCAAAGCCTAAGGATTTTGATCTTTAGGGACCAGAAAGCTGGAAATGAGGCCAAGGCAAACCTAGTGGCAATGTTTTGTCAAATCTAAATGCAACAATATTAACCAGTTACGGGGATGTTCTGGCAGTCATGTTTTGAAATGGTGATTGCAATGGTAAAGGCATCCTTTGCTGGCACTTAAAGTATAGTATGTAGAGGGATGTGAAATCTTCTTTCAAAAATGAATGTAAATTTTGTATACCAGTATTCTTCCTGTGTATATTCAGTATATCAGGACATATCTTCAGAAGAAAACTAATATGGAAGATATATTAATGTGGAAAGGGAATTTTTTGTGTGTGTGTGTGCTACAAATGAGAAAGACCAAAAATCCTTTTTCAAAAGATATTTTCTAAAGCCATGTGTTTTACTTATTTGACATATAGACCACTATTACCTCCAATCACCCAGGACCTACAAATGGTCTCCCATCACTTTACTCATATGAAGAACAGGCCATGCCAGAAACTTGAATCCAGATTTGACCCTGATCTGAACTACAATCGAACTATCCTAGTGAACATCTACACATACTTGACCCTTTTAAGGGGAAAACTACTGACCTCCATACCAAAAGCTGCTTTCCCCACCCAAAATTGTACCATGGGGATTAAAAAGGATACTTTGCTTCTAGATAACAGATCTGAGATCAGTAATAGACTGCCCCTTATAATGAACATTCATGGAGTTCCTCCTAGTCTGGGTAACATGCTAAATGATTTACGTTGTAAATCATCTAATCTTCCAAACAACCCTTTCAGATAGGTATTTGCAGAAGGTGAAGTTGGAGCAGAGAAATAAAGTAACTTGCCTAAGGCCCTTCAGCTGGGAAGTGCAGAGCAGGGTTAGAGCTCATGTCGCTGATACTGGAGCCTATGCTTTCAAGCCTTCTCTCCAGCCTCCCTAAGAAACAAACTACCACCTTGTGCTGCTGCCCTAGTTCAGCAGTAAACTAACCCGGTATAGCTCTCCTTAGGAGAGAAATTTGAGCCTGATCCTAGCAGAGAGTTTGGGCTTTAATGTGTCTTTCTCCTCAATTTATCTCTGCAGGAAAAGTCTCTCACAAAAGGACTTTTTATTCCCATGGCCAAGAGGAACGTTTTGTGTTTGCTTTAAGAGAAAAATCTATTATAAAGTATGTTCCCGCCCTTTCAAATTGGCCATCTAGGCCCAAGGAATTTATTGTAATTCATACGATGATGGCCCATAAAATTTTATTTCATCAAAGCATCATGCCTCGGGAATGATTCATATGTCAGTACTAGGGTATATGGGCAAAATAATGTTAATGTCCCATTTTCAAAATGGATGCAAGGGAACTTGGTTGGAGTGGAAGAGTACAAGGGTGGAGGGAACCCCGAAAGGAATGTTGACTGCCCAGCTGTGACGTCCTGTGTAACCTGGCCTGGTGTGCTTTGCTCTACAGGTCATACTCCATCAGGAAGGCCACATGGATGATGGATTGACACTGCAGAGATGCCAGCATGAGGAGTCCCAGGCAGCTCGCATCATCCGGAACACAACAGCCTTATTCAGCCAGTTTGTAAGGTGAGTTGAGTTCCTGCCCTTTTCCTCCTCTACCGCCTTCCAATACCACCTGCCCATCTTCTTTTCATACTGTGTTTTCAGGAAATAATAAAGCAGTAGCAAAGAGTTTTCCCAAAGAGAGCTTGGGACCAAAATACATCTCCCACGTAGGCGGCATCCTACCTGTCTCTCTCTTTGACCGATAGATATCCATGTCCCACTGGTTGGTTATTCAGGTTGGTGTCATGCATCTCATCAAAGTTAAGTGGAAGAGCTGCAGTGCTCTGAGTCCCTTTTGTAAATGTGGGCAAAGAGGAGAGGAGAGGAAAGACAGATCCACCCCTTCCCTGCCATTTAGAAAGGCTTTCTACAGCATTCAGAATCATTGTTACGGTTTGCATCCAAATAATAAATTGGCACTGAAAGCTTTGAGTTACCCAACTAGGACTGGGACTTAGATGGGAAAAGTAACTCAACTGCCTATTTGGGTCATAATCCCCCAGCCCTAACAAAACTACCAAAACAGAACTCTTGTTTGTGCTTGTTCACCACTTACCATGGGACATGGATTCTGTTGGAAATGGTGCAATGTTCCTTGTAGGAAAGTAGGTCTAAAGCTAAGGGGGTTTAGATTTTACATATGATTTGTATCAAATGAGAAGAAAAAGTTTTATACCTCTACTTTTCTTCCTGTTGAAACAATGCAATCCAAAGAATGTGCGAGGATATAAACTAAGCTGCTGTTACAGCTCAAGACAAACTTACTTGTATTTAAGATAATATTATAGAGCAGGTGAGTGTTTTAAGGAAAACAGGCTACCAGGGCTCAGGTTCCTTCCATCTGGCTGTTTGAGATCTCCTGCTGGTTGTTAAAGGGTGTCCATGGATCAGCGCAGCAATATCACCTGAGAACGTGTTAAAGAGATCAACTCTCAGGTTTCATCCCAGACTTGATAAATGAAACACTAGGGAGTGGTACCCCACAAAATTGTATTTGAATAAACCTTGAGCATGCTGATACTGCTGCATGTTCAAGGTTATAAACTAGTGTCTGGAGTAGAGGTCTTCCCCTTGGCGTGTGTCGGATGCATCTGGAGAACATTGAACACCTTGATCTCAGGTGGCACTTCCAACCAGCTGTATCTGAATCTCTGGGGTGAGATCCAAGCACCAGAGCACTTTCTTTTTAGGTTTTTAAAAAATTAATTTTTTTAGTTGTAGTTGACATAAAATATATTAGTTTCAGGTATAGAACAGTGATTAGATCTTTATATTCCTTACAAAGTGATCACCCCAATAAGCCTAGTATAACCACCTGACAGTTATTACATACCTTATTGACTATATTCTTTGTGCTGCACTTGACATTCCTGTGAATTGTTTTAAATTTAATTTTATTGTTGTTTTACTACATCCATCTACTTTTTCCTTCCCTCTGCCCTCTTCCCCACTCCTGTGAATTTTTTAGAACTGACAATTTGTACCATTTAATTCCTTTCACCTTTTTCACCCACATCCCCAACATCTTTCCATCTGGGGACCATCAGCTTTTTTTCTCTTTATTTATGAGTTTGTTTCTGTTTCATTTATTCATCTCTTTTAGATTTTGCATATAAATGAAATCATGCAGTACTTGTCTGTCTCTGACTGGCTTATTTTACTTAGCGTAATATCCCGTAACTCCTTCCATGTTCTCACAAATGGAAAAATTTCATTTTCTTATAGCTGAGGTAATATTTCTTTTAAAATATGTACCATTTCATGCCCTAGCTGGTGGCACAGTAGATAATGCACCGGCCTGTGAACCCAAAGGTTGCTGGTTGGATTCCTAGCCAGGGCACATAACCAGGTTGCAAGCCAGGTCTCCAGCCAGGTCTGTAGCTGGAGGCAGGTGAAAGGCAACCATACATTGATGTCTCTCTCACCCTCTCTGCCTCTCTCCCTTACCATCTCTCTAAAAGTAATAAATAAAATCTTTAAAATATATATGTACCATTTCTTTATCCATTCATCTATCAGTGGGCCCTTAGGTTGTTTCCATCTCTTGGCTGTTGTAAATAATGCTATAATGTATGTAGGAGTGTCGATACCTTTTTGAATTAACAAATACCAGCTTTTCATTAAACCTTCCAGCTGATTCTAATATTCAGCCTTAATTGACAACCACTATCTGGTATGTTTTCTTCATCTAGATGAGACGATCAAAAGCCACTTACTAGCACCATGTCTAAGGTCTCTCCTGCGAAAGAGGGAAAACAGAGATAGCGGAGGGCAAGTGATTTTTTTTTTAAGATGTGACTCAAAAATAGATCACTTTATTTTGCAGTCTGTTAGCTAATACTTAGTTACAGGGCCACACTTAGCTGCAGGAAGGCTGAGAAATAAAACCCCTGTTTGGTTGGCTATGTACCCAGAAAGATTCAGGGGTCCTGTTACTGAATTGGAAAAAGGAAACTAGGTAATAGAGATATTCCTGCCACAGGATAAAACTGAGGCCTGCAAGTCAACCATCCCATCTGCTTTTAGCTCTGCCACTGGTTTCCTGTGATCACTGAGCAAAATACAGTACTTCCTCCTCTCTAGCCAAATTACATTCAGGTATGCACCCCTTCTTCAAAGAAAAGGTATTAGAATGAATGGAAGTGGATAAGACACTGGCCTGCCAACCCAAGGGTCACTAGTTCAATTCCCAATCATGGCACACAACCAGGTTGCAACCCAGGTCTCCAGCCAGGTCTGTAGCTGGAGGCAGGTGAAAGGCAACCATACATTGATATC
Source organism: Noctilio leporinus (assembly GCA_004026585.1). Classification (NCBI taxonomy): domain Eukaryota; kingdom Metazoa; phylum Chordata; class Mammalia; order Chiroptera; family Noctilionidae; genus Noctilio; species Noctilio leporinus. The sequence continues at coordinate 109,426 of PVIW01001937.1, forward strand.
TCTCTCCCTCTCTTCCTCTCTCCCTTCCCCTCTCTCTAAAAAATATAATAAAATTTTTTTAAATATTTAAAAAAATATATAACAAAAACGTTTTTTAATGATTTTTAAAAATAAAAAAATTTTTGATAGTGGTATCAAAAAGATTTATTTTTTAATATTTGTATAGCAAAAAAGATAACTGCAGTGCAATATGTTTTTCTTGTAGTCTAGACTATTACCAGACCCATCACATTAGCAGTAGACAGTTTTATTTATCTGGTCCCTAGTTCTCTCAACCTCTGCCCCTGTATCTTTCTTAAAAGTTAGTGGCTCCTACCTAACACATGTTCAAAAAATAATAATTCAAAATGGAACAAAGACCTACTTCTATTATCTAAAACTGTGAAACCTAGAAAAGAAAATGTGGGCTTAAATTTTCATAACCTTTGCTTTGGCAGTGGTTTCTTCAACAAAATAAAAAATAATTAGGTTGAAGTTTATCAAGATTAAAAACATTTTGCCCTGGCCATGTGCCTCTGTTGGAGCATTGCCTGGCATACCAAAAGGTTGCAGGTTCATTACCCTGGTCAGGGCACATACCTAGGTTGCAGATTCAATCCCTGACAGAGAGGCTTATGAGAGGCAAACGATTGATGTTTCTCCTTCTCTCCCCATCTCTCTCCTTCTCTTTCCCTCCCGCCTGTTCTTTCCTCTCTTTCCCCTCCCCCTCCCTTTCTAAAATCAATAATAATAATAAAACCCTTAAGTGAAGATTGAAAAACATTTTTTTCTCAGAAGGACACCATCCAGAAAGTAAAAAACAACCCATATAATGAGACAGAATATTTGCAAATAATGTATGTGATAAGGAATTTGAATATAGAATAAAGAACTCTCACAATTCAACATTAAGGAGACAAATTAACCAATTTAAAAATGAGCAAAGAATCTGAATAGCCATTCTCCAAAAAAGACATAAAAATGGCAAATAAGCATATGAAAAGATGTTATATATCATTAGCCATCAGGAAAATGCAAATGAAAACTACAGAGATAACACTTTATTCCCAGTAGAATGGCTATAATAAAAAAGACTTAATAAGAAGTGTGGGACAAATGTGGAGAGAACAGAACCTTCAGACACTGCTGGTGGGAATGTAAAATGTCACAGCCACTTTGGAATGCAGTCTGAAAATTCCTCAAAATGTTAAACTAGAGTTACAATATGGCCTAGCAATTTTGCTCCTAGGTGTATGCCCAAGAGATATGAAGCATATGTCTGTGCAAAATTTGTACACAAATGTTCAAAGCAGAATTCATAATATCCAAAAGTAGACAGCTGATGAGTGGATAAATAAAATGTGCTATATCCTTACAATGGAATATGATCTGTCCATAAAAAGGACATACACTACAAGAGGGATGAACCTTGAAAACATGCTAAGTGCGAGAGGCCAGTCACAAACGACCACATATTATATGATTCCACTTATATGAAATGTCCATAATAAACCAATTTATAGAGGTAGAAAGTAGTAGATTTGTGGTTGTGTAGTCATCAGGACAAGGGGAGAGCCTACTAATGGGTGTGGGATTGGGGGATAGTTGATGAAAACGTTCTCAAATGGATCGAGGTGATGATGGCACAACTCTGTAAATATACTAACAACTGTTAAATCACTAAATTGCATCTTTAAATAGATTATAGTATAGGTGAATTATATTTCAATAAAACTTATTTTTTACAAAGTTGGAGTTAAATATCTGACAATGAAAAAATTATTTTAAACAGCTTCATTGGGTTATAATTTACATATCATAAATTTCAACCCTTTTGTCATACAAACCAATAACGTTTAATAAATTTACAGAACTGTACCACCATCACCACATTTCAGATTAAACATTTCCTTTACCCCAAAATGACTCCTTACATTTGCTGCAGTTTATACCAGTTGTCACCCTCAGTCTTAGGCAACTAGTGGTTTACTTTCTGTCTCAATACATTAAATTGATGAATTAAAGCAATACATGGCTTTTTGAATTGGGCCTTTTTGCTTAACGTTACATTTTTAGGGTTCATCCCTTTTCTGTTATAGCTCATAATGGTATTCTGTTTCTTTGTACTTCTGAGGAGGAATATTCTTGTAGGTGTATTATATACAGTAAAGACAAATCTACACACATAAATGTATATATGTGTTTGTATATGTATGATCATGTATATATACAGAAGATATAGATGTGTGTGTATACATATATATATGTATTTTTTTTTTTTTTTTTACCTCTAGAGACAAAGACAAACACATTTTACATTCTGTTTTATTCATCAATTGAACAATTGGGTTGTTTATGTTTTTGGTTATTAATAATGCTTCAATGGATATAAGTGTAAATATTTTTGGATATGTTTTCATCTTTTGTAGGTAAATTACTAGGAGTGGAATTGTTGAGTCATATATAAATTTGTATAACATTTTGATATTTTTTGGTAGAACATGCATAACAGAATTTATCATTAAAATCATTTATGTGTGCAATTTTATGACATTAAGTGCATTCAAATAATTGTGCAACCATCACCATTATCCATATCCAGAACTTCTACATCACCTCAAACTGAAATTCTATACCAATTAAACAATAGCTTGCCATTCTCCCCTCTCTTCAGCCCCTGGTAACCACCATTCTACTTTGTATTTCTATGAATTTAATTATTATAAGCACCTCATTTAAGTGGGATCATACAACATTTGTCTTTTTTGGTCTGGCTTATTTACTTAACAAAAATGGGCCCTGGCCAGTGGCACAATGGATAAGGTGCCAGCCTGCGAACCCAAAGGTCACTGGTCTGATTCCCAGTCAGGGCGCATAACCAGGTTGCAAGCCAGGTCTCCAGCCAGGTCCGTAGCTGGAGGCAGGTAAAAGGCAACCATATACTGATGTCTCTCTCCCTCTCTGCCTCTCTCCTTTCCCCTCTAAGAATAATAATAAATAAAATCATTTTTAAAATGTCTTTAAGGTTCATATTGTAGCATGTGTCACAGTTTTATTCCTTTTTAAGGTGGAATATTATATAAACATCACCCCATTTTGTTTATCTGTTTATCCATCAGTGGGCATTTGAGGGTATTTAGCTTGAAGAAACTGAAAACTTGTTTTCCAAAGCAGATACACTATTTTACATTCCATTCAGAAATGTATGAAGTTGCATTTTCTCTTCATCCTTGCCTGCAGTTGTTATTGTCTGACTTTTTGATAGCAGTCATTCTAGTGGATACGAAGTGGTGTGTCATAGTGGTTTTAATTTGCATTTCCAAAATGACTAATGATTTTGAACATCTTTTGATGTGCTTATCAGCCATTCATATCTCTCTTTTAGTAAAATGCAGTCAAGTCTTTTACCTGTTATTTCATTGGGTTATTATTCATCTACACATTGAGGTTTGAGAGTTCTTTGTATCTTCTGCTTGTTTATTTTTATAGATTTATGCTTTGTAAGTGTTTTCTCCTAGTTTGTGAGTTTTACTCTCATTTTGCAAATGGTGGTTTTTTAAGAGCCATGTGATTTTTTATTGACAAAATATTTAGTAAAGAAATAGGTCTGGAAAGATGAAAATATTTCCCCAGTTTTAAGGAACAGGTTGGTGTCAGTTTTTTTTTGTTTTGTTTTAATATAATTTTATTGTTGTATTACATCCATCCCCTTTTTTCTCCCCTCTGTCCCCTTCCCCACCCACCCACTCCCCCACAAAGTTAATCCCACTTGTTGTCCATGTCCATGGTTCTTCCATACTAGTTTCTTGACTAACTGCCCCCCTTCTTTGTCTCCTCCTCCCCCCTCCCCTCTGCCCACTGAAGGTCTAGTCATTGTATTCATGTATCTGATTCTGTTTTGCTTGCTTGCTTGTTTTGTTCATTATTATCCTGTAATGGGTGAGATCATATGGTACTTGTCTTTCACTGACTGGCTTACTTCACTAAGCATCATACTGTCCAGTTCCATCCATGCTGTTGCAAAGGGTAGGAGTTCCTTCTTTCTTTCTTCTACGTAGTATCCTATTGTGTAAATGTACCAAAGTTTTTTGATCTGATTATCCACTGATGGGCACTTAAGCTGTTTCCAGCACTTGGCTATTGTAAATAATGCTGCTATGAATATAGGGGTACATAAGTTTTTATGAATTGGTGTTTCATGGTTCTTCGGGTATAGTCCTAGTAATGGAACTAGATCAAAAGGCAGTTCCATTTTTAGTTTTTTAAGGAAATTCCATACTGTTTTACAAAGTGGCTGCACCAGTCTGCATTCCCACCAATGCACCAGAGTTCCCTTTTCCCCACATCCTCACCAACACTTGTTGTTTGTTTAATTGTTAATGATTGCCATTCTGTCAGGTGTGAGGTGGTATCTTACTGTGGTTGTAATTTGCATCTCTCTGATGGCTAGTGATGTTGAGCATTCTTTCATATGCCCATTTTTTAATTGGGCAGTCTGTCTCCCTGGTGTTGAGTCACATAAGTTCTTTGTATATTTTGGAGATCAAACCCTTGTCTGAGGTATCATTGACAAATACGTATTCCCATATTGGTTCCCTTTGAATTTTGCTGGTGTTTTCTTTAGCTGAACAGGAACTTTTCATTTTGATATAGTCCCATTTGTTTATTTGTTCCTTTAAGTATCAGTAAACATACTTCTGTATAGGATATCTAAAATTTTACTGCCTATATTATCCTCCAGGACCTTTATGGTGGCACTGCTTATGTTTAAGTCCTTTATCCATCTTGAGTTTATTCTGGTATATGATGTAAGTTGGTGGTCTAGTTTTATTTTTTTGCATGTCACTGTCCAGTTCTCCCAGCACCACTTGTTGAAGAGTCTGTTTTTACTTCATTTTAAGTTCCTTCCCACTTTGTCAAACATTAATTGACCATAGTCCTAGGTTTATTTCTGGGCTCTCTATTCTGTTCCATTGATCTATATGTCTATTCTTATTTCAGTACCAGACTGTTTGTATTATAGTAGCTTTGTAGTATAGTTTGATGTCCAGTATTGTGATTCCTCCTACCTTGTTCTTCTTTCTCACGATTGCTGGGACCATTCGTGGGAGTTTTTGGCTCCATATAAATTTTTAAAGTATTTTTTCTATCTCTGTGAAGTATGTCATTGGTATTTTAATTGGGATTGCATTGAATCTATAGATTGCTTTGGGTAGTATGGACATTTTGATGATGTTAATTCTTCCCATCCATGAACATGGTATATGCTTCCATTTATTTGTATCTATCTTAATTTCTTTCTTTAATGTTCTGTAGTTTTCTGAGTACAGATCTTTTACCTCCTTAAGTTGATTCCTAAGTACCTTTTCTTATTGCTATGGTAAATGGGATTTGTTTTTTAACTTCTATCTCTGATGTTTCATTATTATCATACAAAAATGCTTTTGATTTCTGAATATTGGCTTTATATTCAGCTATTTTGCTAAATTTGCTTATTAGGTTGAGTAAGTTTTTGGTGGAGCCTATCAGGTTTTTGATGTACACTGTCATGTCACCTGCAAATAATGACAATTTGACCTCCTCCTTTCCAATTTGGATATTTAATTCCTTTTTCTTGGCTGATAGCTATGGCTAGAACTTCCAAAATAATGTTGAACTGAAGTGGAAAAAGTGGGCAGCCTTGTCTTATTCCTAATCTTAAGGGGAAAGCTGCTAGTTTTGCCCATTGATGTTAGATTCAGGTTGAGTATGATGTTAGATTCAGGTTTCTCATATATGGCCTTAATGATGTCGAGGTATGCTCCCTCTGTTTCCATTTTGCTGAGTATTTTTATCATAAATGGTTGCTGTACATTTACCAAATGCTTTTTCAGCATCAACTGATATAATCATATGGTTTTTGTCTTTCACTTTGTTTATGTGGTGGATTACATCTATTGATTTGCGAATATTGTACCATCCTTGCATCCCTGGGATGAAACACACTTGATCATGGTGTATGATCTTTTTAATGTGTTGCTGGGTCTGGTTGGCCAATATTTTGTTGAGAATCTTAGCATCTATGTTTATTAGCGATATTGGCCTATAGTTTTCTTCCTTAGTTGTGTCTTGACCTGATTTTGGAATTAGAATATGGGCCTCATAGAAAGAGTTTGGGAGTCTTCCCTCTTGGATTTTTTGGAATAGGTTGAGAAGGATAGAAGTTAGTTCTTTAAATGTTTAGTAGAGTTCACCTATGTAGCCATTTGGTCCGGGGCTTTTGTGCTTTGGGAGATTTTGGATTACTTCTTCAATTTCACTAGTTATTAGTCTATCCAGGATTTCAGCTCTCCTGGATTCCATTTTAGTATCTTATACATTTCCAGAAATTTGTCCATTTCACTCAGGTTGTCATATTTCTTGTCATATAGTTGTTTGTAGTAATTTATTACAGTCCTTTGTACTTCTGAAGTATCAGTTGTGATTTCTCCTCTGTCATTTCTGATTGTTTATTTGGGTCCTTTTTTTTGATGAGTCTGGTTAAAGGCTTGTCAATTTTGCTTATTTTTTCAAAGAACCAGCTCCCGGACTTGTTGGTTCTTCAAATTGTAAATATGGTCTCTTAAGTTATTTAATTCTGATCTGATCTTGATTGTTTCCTTCCCTCTACTTGCTCTAGGCTTTTTGTTGTTGCTCCTTTAGTTCTTGCAGCTTTAGGGTTAGGTTGTTTATTTAAGCTTCTTCTGTCCTTTTTAGGTAGGCCTGAATTGCTATGAACTTCCCTCTGAGGATTGCCTTTGCTGTGTCCCATAGGTATTGGGCTGTTGTGTATTCATTGTCATTTGTTTCCAGGAACTTTTTGATTTCACCTTTGATCTCATTGTGTATCCATTCATTGCCTAAAACCATGTTATTCAGTCTCCATGAGGTAGAGTGTTTTTGTTTTTTTCCCTTGAGGTTGATTTCTAGTTTCAAGCCATTGTGATCTGAGAAAATGCTTGATATGATTTCAGTTTTCCTTTATTTGTGGAGGCTTGGTTTATGACCTACCATGTGGTCTATCTTTGAGAATGTTCCATGTGCATTTGAAAATAATGTGTATCCTGTCTGGTAGCACAGTGGATAAGGCACCGGCCTGTGAACCCAAAGGTCACAGGTTCAATTCCCCAGCCAGGGCACGTAACCAGGTTGCAAACCAGGTCTCCAGTCAGGTCTGTGGCTAGAGGCAGGTGAAACACAGTCATACATTGATGTCTCCCCCTCTCTCTGCCTCTCTACCTTCCCCTCTTTCTAAAAATAATGAAATAAAATCTTAAAAATTAAAAAAAAAAAAAAAAAACAAGGTTCACATTTAGCTTAGCCTCTCCCTAAAAAAAAGGAAAAAGAAAATAATGTGTATTTTGCTTCTTTGGGGTGAAAGGTTCTGTATATACCAGTTAAGTCCATTTCCTCTAGAGCGTTGTTCAATGCCACAATATCCTTGGTGATTTTTTGCTTGGAAGACCTTTCTATTGTTGATAATGGGATATTAAAATCCCCTACTATTAGTGTGTTGCTGTCCATATCCTTCTTGAAGTCCTCCAAGATTTTCCTTACACATTCGGGAGCTGCTATGTTGGGTGCCTATATGTTTACCAGTTATATCTTCTTGATGGATTATTCCCTTAATTATTATGAAATGTCCTTCTTTGTCTCTTTTTATGGCCTTTATCATAAAATCTATTTTGTCTGAAGTAGGTATTGCTACCCCAGCCTTTTTTTCATGCCCATTTGCTTGATATATATTTTTCCATCCCTTCACATACAGTCTGTGACAATTTTTTATTCTGAGGTGGGTCTCCTGACAGCACATATGTGGGTCATGTTTTCTTATCCATTCAGCTGCCCTATGTCTTTTGGTTGGTGCATTTAATCCATTTACATTTAAGGTTATTATTGATTGATACGTATTTATTGCCATTTTCTCCCTTTGTACCTGTGTTCCTCTCTGTCTATTTCTTCCTCTTTTTAAAGCAGACCCTTTAGCATTTCTTGCAGTGCTGGTTTGGTGGAGATGTATTCTTTTAGTGTTCTTTTGTCTGTGAAACTCGTTATTTCTCCTTCCATTTTGAATGATAGCCTTGCTGGGTAGAGTATTCTTGGTTGTAGGCCTTTGTTTTCCATTACTTGGAATACTTTTTGCCATTCTCTTCTGGCTTGAATTGTTTCTGTTGAATAATCATTTGATAACCTTATATGTTATTTGCTGTTTTTCTCTTGATCCTTTTATCATTCTCTCTTTGTCTTTGAAATATACCATTTTAATTATGATGTGTCTTGGAGTGGGTATGTTTGGATTCATCCTCTTTGGGACCCTCTGTGCTTCCTGAACTTGAGTTACATTTTCATTCATCATGTTAGGGAAGTTTTCTATCATTTTTTTTAACATGTTTTCCAGTCCTTGTTTTTCTCCTTCTTCTGGTATCCCTACAATATGGATATTATTGCATTTCATGTTGTCCTGCAGCTCTCTTAAAACCTCTTCATTCTTATTCAGCCTTTTTTCATTCCATTGCACTATCTTGGAATATTTTTCTAGGTTGTTCTCCAGCTTGCTGATTTGATTCTCTGCTGCTTCCAGCCTGCTGTTGATTCCTTCTACTGTATTCTTCAATTCAGAAATTGTATTCTTCATTTGCTCCTGGCTCTTACTGATAGTTTCTATGTCCTTTTTAATGATGGTGTAGTTCTCAGTAAGTTCCTTGTAGCTTCCCTGGAGTTCTTCATATTTCCCCTGGAGTTGTTTGTAGTTTTCTTTGAACTGGCTGAACTCAGTGAGCTTCTCAATCATCATTATTTTGAATTCCATATCTGATAGTTTGTTTGCCTCTGTTTCATTTCGTGATCTTTCTGGGGAGTACTCCTTTTCTTTTGGTGATGGACTGTTTCTTTTTCTCCCCATTTTTAGGTTTCCATGTAGCCCAATCAGACTGTGATCAGCTTCCAGGCTAAGGAACTGCTAGGCTGAAGGATTGATTTAGTTGTAATCAAATCAGTCTGTGATCCTTTGCCAGGTTCAGATGCAGCTTGGGGGGACAGACTGATTCAGTTATAAATCAATGAGTCAGCTACCAAACTCAGGCCCTGCTGGGCTAGACAGAGAGGTTCAATTGTAATCTAATGGATCAGCAGCCAGCTCAGGTGCAGCTTGGTGGGACAGATTCAGATGTAAATCAATGAATCTGTGCTCAGATGCCAGATTCATGCGCCACTGAGCTAGGCAGCAATATCCAATTGTAATCCAATGAATCTGTGTTGAGCCACCAGACTCAGGTGGCACTGGACTCGACCAAAAGATTCTATTGTAATCCAATGAATCTGTGATCAGCTGCCAGGCTAAGGGGCCACTGGGCTAGACTGAAAGATTGAATTGTAATCCAATGAGTTTGTGATCAGCTGCCAGGCCCAGGGGCCACTGGGTGGGACAAACCAACTCAGTTGTGAACCAATGACTCCACCATCAGCCACCAGGCTCACCTGCCACTGTGGGGCTGACTGACGCAGCTGTAAATCAGAAAGTTTGTAATCCACCGCTAGGCTCAGGTGCTGCTGACCAAGAAATACTTCTTCAGGTGCTAATTATTGTATCTATGCTCAGACAGGGAAGGGCAGGGCCAGGCAGGAGAGGTTTATTTAGATGTAAATCAAAGAATTGTGATCAGGCACCAGGCTCAGGCACCCCTGGGCGGGGCTATGAGGACCCTCATAGGAAAACGGGAAGCTGCTTGGTGCAGTGCCATCGGCCCAGGTGTGGGAGATGATTCAGCCCCCAGATCCCCACAGCCACCTCTGCAAACTCTCCCCACACGTCTCCAGTCCTCTCTGTCCTCCATCCGCTGCAGCCCAGGGTAGGTGGGTGCCAATGTATTTTCGTTGTGGTCACCCTAGTAGTTCTCTGTCTCCAGCGCGCTCTCAGGCCAGCAAACTCCATGGCTTTCCTCCCTTCTCAGCTGGATGTTGTTCTGCTCTCCACAGTGTTGCTGTAGCTGGGACACCAGCTGGGAGACCAGAACTCCCCTTTCTCAGGTGGAGCCCCCAGCTCTGGCCCTTTGGCTGCTGCCTCCCATGGGGGCCCAGCCAGCCCTCTTGCATTTCCGCGATTCCTACCAGTCACGTTATGATGAAGCAGCCTCTTCTGTTCTGTCTGTGGTTATAGGGCTTCTTTCCAGCTGGTGTTTCGTTGGTAATTCCAGCTGACTTTTTCTCCAAAAAAGTAATTCCAGATGTGATGTGGGAGGAGATTGGTGCAGCTCCACTTACTCTTCCGCCATCTTGCCAGAACTCTAAATGGTGTTTTTATTAAGCATAAAAGTTTTAATTTTCATGAGGTCTAACTTTACTTTTGTCTGTGGATCATGCTTTTGGTGTCATATTTTAAAATTCTTTCCCTAACCCAAAATCACCAAGTTTTTCTCCCATTGTTTTTAAAGATTTTATTTATTATTTTCAGAGAGAGGGGAAGGGAGAGAGGCAGAGAGAGGGAGAGGGAGAGAGACATCAATGTATGGTTGTCTTTCACCTGCCTCCAGCAATGGACTTGGCTGGAGACCTGGCTTGCAGCCTGGTTATGTGCCCTGGCTGGGAATTCAACCGGCAGCCTTTAGGTTTGCAGGCTGGTACCTTATCCACTGTTCCACCAGCCAGGTATCTCCCATTTTTTAGTGAAAGTTTTGTATAATTTTAGCGCTTATATTTAGACCTATAATCCATTTTGAATCCATTTTTGTGTATAGTGTGAAGTAAGGATTTAAATTCATCTTTGGTATGTGAATAATGTATGTAGCTATCTGATTGTCCCCACACAGATTGCTCACAATTTGTCTTTTCCACATCAAATTGCCTTAGCACCTTAGTCAAAACTCAAGTGACCATAAATGTAAACATTTATTTCTGGGCCCTCAGTTCTATTCCATCTATATACCTGTTATTGTGCCAAATCACTGTCTTGATTAATGTAGCTGTATAGTAGTAAATATTAAAATCAGGTAGGTGAGTCCTCCAAATTTGTACTTTTCAAAATTATTTTGGCTCTTCTGGGTCTTTTGTATTCCCATATAAATTTTAGGGTAAATTGGTTAGTTTCTACAGAAAAGCCTGCTGGAGCTCTGATAGATACTGCATTTAAATCTATAGATACATTTTGGGAGAATTTTTATCTTAATAATAATGAATCTTCCAATCCATAAATGTAGATGGTCTCTCCATTAGTTTATTCTTCTTGAATTCTTTCAGGAAGATATTATAGTTTTCAGTGTATTAAGTCATACACTTCTTTTGAAAACTTTATTTCTAAGTATTTTTATGCCACTACAAATGTAATTGTTTTTTAAATTTTGTATCAGGTTTATTGCTGGCATATATAAATATAATTATATAAAAATTGATGTTTTAAAGTATCAATTATGTATCTTGTGACTTGATGAAATTTTTTTTATTAGTTCTGTGGGTTTTTGTGGGGGTGGTTTGTTTGTTTGGTTTCTTTTGGCATGGATACTTGAGAATTTTCTACATATAGAATCATGTCATAGGTGAATAGATATTTTATTTTTTCCTTTCCAATATGAACCAGCCTTCCTTCCTTCCTTTCTGTGATTGTGCTGCCTAGAATATCCACAACAATGTGGAATTAAAATGGAGAGAATAGACATCATTGTCTTATTCCTAATGTTGGTTGGAAACATTCAGTGTTTGAGCAATAAGTATGGCTAACTGGGGTTTGTGGAGATGCCCTTCATCAGGCTGAGGAATTTTCCTGCTGTCCTTGGTTTGTAGAGATATTTTTGTTCTCATAATCTTGATTGAGTGGTTGATTTTGTTAAGTTATGTTTGTCTGTTGAGATGTTCATGTGATTTTGTCCTTTATTAATATAGTTTATTACATTAACTGATTGAGAATGGGGTATTGAAATATGTTGTTATTAAATTGCCTATTTATCCCTTAAGTCTGCCCATTTTTGCTTCATATATTTTTAGTTCTGTTGTTGGGTGCTTATGTTTATAATAAGTATATTTTCCTGATAAATTGACTTACAATTATGAAATATCTCTCTTTTTTCTCTATGAACATTCTTTGCCTTGAAGTATGACTTTTAGAGTTACTCCAAATGTCTTATATGCAGATTATGGTTACTATTTTGATGGTATATCCTCTCTATCCTTTTGTACTTTCAACCTAATAGTGTCTGAACCTAAAAAGTGTGTCTTGTAGATAGCATACATTGGATTTTTTCCATGACCCCCATACCATTTTCCATTTCCACCCCATCTTACCACCCCCACAATCACCACTCTATGTCCATGAGTTCTTTCTTTTTTTCTCATTTACTCAGTGCAAACTAGGGACAGACTCATAGACAGACAGCAGACTGACAGCTCTGGGGTGGGATTGAGTACATTGGATTTTTAATGTAGCTTGACAGTCTTTTCCTATTACTGGTGTGTGTATTTATAGAGAATGTAATTATTCAACTGGTTGGGTTTATGCCTGCCATTTGTCATGTGATCTTTGTCTCATGTCCTTTATGTCCCTCTGCCTCCTTTACTGCTTTCTTTTGTATTAAATATTTTCTGGTATAACATTTTAATTCCTTTGTTGAGTTTTTAACTACTTTTTTAAAGTTATATTCTTAGTGGTTGCCCTAGGGAACTCATTATGTATTTAAGTTGAAACAAATTAATATAAACATGACAAGTAAAACAAAGCAACTTTGCTCCAATATTTTTCTGTCCTCTCCCTGCTCCCTTTTGATAATTTGTCATTTATATTACAAATGTATGTGTTATAAACCCAGCAATACAGTTTTATAATTATTGTCATAAGTATTTGTTTCTTGAATCAGTTACAAGAATAAAAGAGAAATATTTATGTGTGTATATATAGCCTTTTATATTTAGCTACATAGCTACTTTTGCCAGTGTTCTCTATGATTCTAGTCCCTATCTGGTGCCATTTTCTTTCAGCCTGAAGGACTTTCCTTTGGTATTTCTTCTAAGGCAAGCCTGCTACCCATATGGGTTGGATAACATGTTACAGCTCAGGCAGTTTAATTCTGTCCAGGATTTTACTTTCTGCTTGGACAAAGAATGCCGATGTTCATCCGGAAGAGAATAGATTGCAGGGTCCCCCTCTGGTCCTTCCTGAGCATGTGTGTGGCTTTGCACAGGGCCTGCCCTAGCCTGTTAGAGTTTCTTTTCTATGAAGCCGGGGTAAGGCAAATGAGCAGCCGTAATTTGAAATGCCATAGACTCCCCCTGTTCTTAACAAGATTCCTTTTTTTAAAATACATGCTTCTCACTTTGTTTTATGCTATTGGTCAGTTTTCAGAGTTCTGTTATTTTAGATGATTTTGTCCAATTTTATCATTATTTTGTGGGAGCCCCACCCTCAGTGGGGGAAATCCTTGATTCTCTGGCCACAGACTATTTTAGAAGAAAAGACAACTAGTGAAAAAGAAACAGTGTGGCAGGGGTGGAGCCTGAAAAAGCCATAGTACTTGAAATTTGCTCGAGCTGGCAAGTGAAGAATAAGAATGTAATTTGGAACTAAATTCTCTCCCTTCTCTTTTGAGGAACCAGCCATATATGCTGTATACATATGGAAACCAGAGGGAAGGGTGGCCACTTGGAAGGGCAAATTAAAGTTAAATGAATAGGGAAGGAACAAGAAGGAACAATGAAGAAAAAATGCCCAAGTGTCCTTGTGCTGTCTCATCATCCTTCGGACAGTCATAAGAAGCTGTCCCACAGGACAGATGAGCAGTGCGAGAGATGGGCACACCTCAGAAAGACTGCTAAAGAAGTGGTAGCTTTCCAGCTGACCTCTTGAGTTTATACTAAGGAGAGAAACAGTACAGAAATGTATGACAGTAATGGTGTGGTAGATGTTCAGAACTGCCTGAGATCTTACTTGAATTGAACAAAAGAAATCCTTGGAGAAAAGTGAGAATGGAGTGAAGTGGTGACTGTAGAGTTGAAAAAGTTGGGGTAAGATAGGTGTTCCCGTAGTTAGTTCTGCACCTTGGTGTTATCTTGACCCTTTGTCCCTCTGGGCCTCCTCCCCAGGGTTCTAGAGTAGAATGCAAGCACCATTAGGCTATTCAGAGGTCATGTCTAGTTTCACCACGGTCCCCAGTGCCAAGCATGTGGTATGTGTTGTATTTTGAAGGAAGGGAGAGATAGATCTGCATCAATCCAGTGAAGGACTATTGTACTAATATTTTTGTTCAGGAGCAAGATGAGGTGATCAGAAGGGAAAAACCACAGAATGAAAAACTAGACCCAGAAGCAGCTGGCTATCACAGAGTGTGCCTATCCTATTTGCCAGATGTAAAACTGAGGGACAAGCAGCGAGGAGGCACTCAAACCTGTTTAGTTAATGGCAGTGGCAATGACCTGACTTTTCCATCACCCTGTGTAGTTGCCCTTTAAAGCTACAAGAAATGCCAATGACCATCTCCTTTTCACCTCTTCTTATCACTTGAAGAAATACTGCTTAGACTTACCTGGCATTGGTATCTCTAGTAAACTCAAAATATTAGAGAGAGAGAGAGAGAGAGAGAGAGAGAGAGAGAGAGAGACTCTTCAACTGGATCCAAAACGTTAAGGGATATTCATCCCTTCACTGAATCTAGAATTGGGAAATCATTTCTAATTGGGTTTTGTAATCCCAAATCTTCACCTCATGTCCTCATAACATTCCTCTTCCCCACTATCTTTGTCCAAGCTCATGGCCAGTCATTAGTGAACACTTCCTGAGCACCTGCCATGGGCCAAAAGTACAGGTGAAAAGTACCTCTAGTGTTCTGCCTTCATTGTATGCACTTACCATTTTTTTCACAAATTTAAAGTTGTCACCTTATAATCTGAGTATTTTCAAGGCTTGTTCAGCTTTTGCTTTAGGCCAAGAGAACAGTTTTTGCTTCTCATGTGTCCAGGTTAATAAATAGCCAGATACTCTGTTAAAGGTAAAGGGAATGCTTTAGAAACTGACTCAAGGAAAAGACCCAGCATTATTTACACATTCAATCAATTCTCAGTCCCCCAGGCCAGTGGTGCCATTTCTAGGGGCTGGGTCCATTTCCCCCCTACCTCCTCTTACCCTGTCCTCTCAGGAAGACTCACCAGTGTAGCACTGAAAGGGATGAGAAAATGAACATTCATTTCACCACTTGCAGAGATTTCAGTCTCTGTGTTGACAAGATTATAAGACTTTTGGAAAATTATGACAGAGTCAGATAAAAACACACTTGGGATAAGGAGGAGCACAGAGATGAGAGGGAAATGCGGGGGGAGGGGGAGGGAACCAGCAAGGGAGGCATTGAGGCAGAGAGGAAGGATGTAGAGAGATGGAGGGATATTGAGAGACACAGAGGGAGGGCCCACAGAGGAAGTCGCAAGAGGAAGAGACAGACACAGAGATCGGAGACATCAACAGATGGGAGGGGGAAGCAGGTGTGTGCATATACACCCATAGAAACCTTAAGAGTAAAACTTGCAGAGAGATTAAAAAGACACATGGAGAGAGACAGAGGGAAGACAAAGATACAGATGGAACAGGAGACCAGTGACGGAAACCGTCCCAGCCTTATGTTGAACCTATTCCAAAAAGAATATATAATAGTGTAAAAGAACCATGGGTTAATAAATTTATTATTTCAAAAGATGTCTTTCTTCAAAAAGAAAAAGGTGTGGCAGACAGCCAGGAGCATTTCAATTTATTTATGAAGTGGCCTTAAGATTGAATCAGAACAGTCTCTTCTGCTTCCTTGCCTTAGTTGAGCACCCTTCTGTGATAGGAGATTTGTGGAGTTCAATGTTGCAGTCTCCCAGATTTTCTCCACTTGTTGTTCTTGGTGTGTCCCTTATTTGGGCTGTCTGGTTGTATTCTGGACCTGTGGGCTACTCTCCTGCAGGTCTCTGCTGCCTCTGGGCTGTGCTCCCCTGTGTCCAGATGCTGAC
The DNA here is from genome assembly GCA_004026585.1 of Noctilio leporinus. Taxonomy (NCBI): domain Eukaryota; kingdom Metazoa; phylum Chordata; class Mammalia; order Chiroptera; family Noctilionidae; genus Noctilio; species Noctilio leporinus. The sequence continues at coordinate 125,380 of PVIW01001937.1, forward strand.
CGCTCCAATTCTTAGGGGCCTGAAGACATCTCGCACTCCCTATCCTGACCTTCAGCTGCTCTGGTGCTCGAGAACACCATCAGCACTGCTCTCTACTCTGTTGCCATCTTTGATCCTCCCCCAGAACAGTCTCTTCTGTTAGTTGGCAAATGTCAGCAAATGCAGTGACTACATTAGGAGGCAGTGCATTGTGTCCAGTGTGGGGCACATGGGAACCAGGACCTGGAGTGGCTTGTCAGGGTCTCTACTGAAGGCCCAGAGCCTGAGCCATGTCCATCTCGGGTTTTTTAGTGGAAACAATCGCACAGCTGCCCCCATCAGCCTACCGATAGAAGAGGTTCTGCAGACCTTACAGGACTTGATCACCTACTTCCAGCCCCCGGAGGAGGAGATGCAGCATGAAGACAAGCAGAACAAGCTCCGCTCACTCAAAAACAGACAGAATCTTTTCAAGGAAGAGGTAAGTCCAAAAAATTACAAATTGAGGTTCTCCTTGTGTCCACAGCTAAAATACTGCAGCGGCTGCAATTAGCTGTGTCTCCATGCATGCACATGTTTATGAAAGAGACACAGAGCACAAGAAAGAGAGGAAGCTGGGAAGAAAAGGATTCACTGGAAGCTGACTTTCCCTATGAGCTGCCCCTGCTTTGCACTATGGTATACGTGGAGCAATGTACCTTGGCCCATTCAAACCAGATTATACTTTAAAGTGTCAGTACCGCATGTATATCCACTTTCCAAAAAATCTCAGCTATTAGACCAAGGCATTGTCTGTGATTCCTAAATTTTGGAAGATACCAGAATAACCTAGGAAACCTATTTGAAAAATACAAACACCCAGGTTCCACATCAGAAATGGCTGAGGAGCTGGTCCAAGAGGTACATGGTGCTAGATCTTAGAACTTGAGCACCTGAGTTCCTAAGGATGGGGCCTGGGTTAGGAGGGAAACGCTAACTTGGAACTCAAGGGGCCCTAGTTTGGCTCCATCCCTAGCTGTGTATGACCTGAAACAAATCGCATGCCTTCTCTGAAATTGAACATGGTGATTTGGCACTAACAAGCTATGGTCATACTCCTATAGTACCCTGCAGTCCCTTGTTCTCAGGGACAGCGTCTGTCCCTTGGGCATTTCTAAAATTAGTAACATGGGATATAGACCCATTCCTGTTCAGTCAGTCCATTGATCTAAGCAGATTGGCACTGGAGACACCATGCACCGTGGGGTACACAAACTACATCTCCTTAAGAACAGCTAGGCGCAGATGTTTTAACCGGCTGGCGAAGTATTATAATTTCAATGGAACAGTAGTTAAAAATACTCTTTTGATGTTATTGTCTTTAGATTCCACTTTGTGTAGCCGAATGGAATTCCTTGAGCTTATTTGAGATTTAAGAGAAAAATAGACAGCATACCCAGGGCTGTTTCTGGGTAAGTCAGAGTCGTTTTAAACCAGGCACCAAACAAGCATTTGTGAGATTCATTCACATTCCCTGTTCCTCAGCGTGCCCTTGGTTTGAGTCAAACATGTCAGAGAAGGCCACTGGCTCTTTAGGTCTTTGAGGCATCAAATGCATATTTTGTTTTTAGGAGGAAAAAGACAAAACTCAAGCTGGCACCATGAAGATCTAGTTGCTTATTAGTATTATGAGCCTTAAAAGTTGATTGGTATGAGGAAGGAAAGAACAGAAAGGACCCGCTTTCTCCATCAGGAATTTTTACCTTTTCACCCACTTGCCTTTGCAGGGAATGCTGGCCCTCGTGTTACATTGCATTGATCGCTTAAACATCTACAACAGCGTAGCACACTTCGCCGGGATCGCAAGGGAAGAGAGTGGCATGGCCTGGAAGGAAATCCTGAACCTCCTGTACAAATTGCTGGGTAAGTACCCTCATAGCACTGTCCCTGGGAAGACTCCCAAAGGTGGTCTCTATGGGATTTCCATACAATGAATTAAGATGATCATCTAGCTTCATGTCTTGGAAGCCTTTTGTTAACCATTTGATTCTACCCCAGACAACCATTCTGTTAATTGGTAGCTTACTGTACTTCCCAAACTTAAATCAGTAAGTCGGCAGCTGGTGGAAACAGGTAGTGACCATGAGGGGATGAGATTAGGACATGTTCACAGTACCTCTAGTTCTGGGCTTCTGACACCTGCACCTTTTTAAAAATTTTTTGAAGATTTTATTTATTATTTTTTAGAGAGAGAGGAAGGGAGAGAGACATCAATGTATGGTTACCTTTCACCTGCCTCCAGCTACAGACCTGGTTGGAGACCTGGCTTGCAACCTGGTTACATGCCCTGGCTGGGAATTGAACCCGCCACCTTTGGATTCGCAGGCTGGTGCTTTATCCACTGTGCTACCAGCCAGGGCTGACACCTGCACCTTAAGGATGCTTACTGCCTTAAACTCTGCATCCCTTTACTGTTCATTTATTGGTCAGTCACAATTCCTGCTTCTTTGGCCTATTGCTTCCTTCATTTTGATGGGGAAAAGGTGGTGAGTAAGGATATTTCAGCCTTTATTCTCATAGCCCTGAATGTGCGGTCAAGTTCTGGTACCAGCCTTAACCAGTGCCCTCATGTGGACCAAAACTGCCAGGCCATGGGAGGTAGACAGTGGAAAACACATTGGCCTTTGCAAGGAGGTAGCCACCAGTAGTTGCTCAGACATGGTGAAAAGGCAGCATTTTAGGGCTTTGTGCTGAAACATATGACCCATTAGAGGAAGTCCACAGGAAGCTGAGAGCAAGCCAGAGGGGACCCCAGAGAAATCAGGTTAGACCCATTCTCGATGTCAAAGATCAGGCTGATTGGACCACCACAGTGCTATGTGACCTGATAAAGTGCCTTCCAACTCTAATATTTTGTACTGATACAGCTCAAGCTCAGTTATAATTATTACGACAATAATAGCTCCCATTTATTGAGCTCTGTGAGCCAAGCAGTAGAATATCTTTTTGATCCTCAGAGCAACACTTTGAGGTGTAGATACTATAATTATCCCCATTTTATTCATGAAGAAACTGATGATCTGCAACGCTCAAGCTCACATGCTGCAAGTGGTGAAACTAGGGTTTGAGCCCAGGCAGGTTGACTCCCTGAGCTTCGGCTGACCTAAAAAGCAGATTAGGATCTTAGAACAAATTCCACCCTCCACTAACTGCAGAGCTACCAAGCAGCAGTCCTGAGGCAGACCATTCCTTGTCCAAACACCTTACAAACAACTGTAACACCCTTGTCTTTGAAAATCAATAGCATCCAAAGCAGGTCCCTTGGGCCCAATCCATTTACATGGACTTGTTCCAGAGTTACATCTGCAGTGGACTTATGGAAGGAAGGTTACTTCTTACCTAGATTTGGTGAAAATCTTAATGACAGCAACCCCCTCTCCCTTACAATATTGTCTACCATTGCCTCTCACACCTGAGCAGGCATCAAAATCAGGTGGAGGGCTGGTTAAAACACAGGCTGGGCCTGGGTCCTACCTACGGAGCTTCTGATTCAGTAGATCTGGGATAAAGCCAGAGAATTGGCATTTCTCCCAAGTTCTTGGATGACACTGACATTCTTCTGGTCCAAGAGACCACACTTTGGGAGCTGCTGTCCTATGTTGACATGTTCTATATATTTTAGGGTTTCATGTATAATTATTACTTGCCTAGTAGTTAAACCAACTATCCATCTATGTTCACTTGGTGCCTTCTTTGAGCACTGAAAAATAGCAAACCTCTAGGCTAGGTTTAGGGAAACACTGTGAGAAATTGAGTTTTTAAGCCAATAACCAAGCAGATACTTCTTCTTCTTTTTCTTTTTTTCTTTTCTTTTCTTTTTTTTTTTTTTGCTTATCACCATCCCAAGTAATTTTATTAATTTGTACATTGATTGTCTCTCTATCCTGCTTCATGAATGCAGGAACTGTGTTGTCATGTTCCCAATATTCGATTCCCAGCAATTAGATAGGTTGCAGGTACGAAGAAGAGGCTCTTAAAGTATGTGAATGAATGCTATATTTATACTCTTCTAAATATAGAAGCAGGATTGAATCAAAGGGCGAGGGAGGGGAAGATTGTCATTCATTCCTCTTAGATGCTAAGTAGCTGAAGTATATTTAAGAGCTTCCCAAGTTCTCAGGCCCATCACTGCATCCTTTAACCTGTACATGACCAAATATTTCCTCTTTCACAGCTGCCCTCATCCGTGGAAACAGAAACAATTGCGCTCAATTCTCCAATAACCTTGATTGGCTAATCAGTAAATTGGACAGACTAGAATCTTCCTCAGGTAAGAAGTGAGAGGAAACCAATGGAGAAGGTGGCATTTTTCCCCTTTCTGTGAAAAAGAAAACAGTGTTGAATCTTTAGACTATTCCGTGTTCCACTGGATATCAAACAAATAATTACTTCAATAACAACAAGAAAAAGCTAAATCTTTCTGGCACCCATTTAACTTTATTTAACAATTCCAACCCAGTTTTAACAGTCTCCCCTTTTGTTTCACTTTCCATTCTGTGTCTTCATTTCCATCCCTTGACTTCTTTAATCAGCCCCCAACCCAGGGTCCCGATCTCCTTCTGACTGCTACTAGGATTCTCTTGCGCACGCTCTCTCTCTCTCTACTTTTCTAAATTCTTTCTGGACGTGGCCCTCGTAACAATTTGGGTTAGAAGCAGGACTGAAAAATGTGGAATAAGAGGAAAGAATGGCCCTCCCACCACCTGAGCCACCCTTGACATCATATCCAGAGCCCTTCATGACTCATAGAGAACTTGAGCCAAAAGAGAGTAGTCATTGTTGGTAAGTGACCAAGTGACTTGCCATGAGGCTCAGCAGTTGGTTTCCTTGGAGATGAGTGAACATGACAGGCATGGGAAGTTGGCAGGGTTTGATGCTTTTTTCATTGTGTAGAGGTGGCAGGAGCTTGGGCAAGACAGGCCAAGGGAAGGCCGTCCACCTACACGTGTCTTCCTCAGCCTCTGTTTTCTTCAATCTCTCCTCCCATGGACCAGACTACCTACATTTCAGGATAACTTATGAAAACATTGCAGAAAAAGCAGAATGAAGAGGAATTATCTTAATAAAACCAAGGAAGGTGCTGGGCTAACTTCTTCCTTTGCATTTTCATTATGGTGTTGCCAGGCCATTGGGGCACCAGTTAGTTTTTCTTAAGCCTTCACTTAGTGCAGAAAAACATCCAATGTGCCAAGAAAAGGGAGCAAAGCCAAATAGTGTCTTTTAGTGAGTTTACAATTTGTTTCATACTCCAGGACATCTAAAATAAAAATAATTGGGGGGGGGGGGTAATTCCTAGATAAACTCTTAAGTGAGGAACACTTCAAATATTGTCTAAATGACCTAAATGACCTTCAGTATTTATCCTAACCTAGGCATCTGCTTTTCTATTTTTAAATTAAGTATCACTTGGTTTGATCAAATTAATAATTCCATTTTACAGCTGCTTTCTTATATTTTTGACACAGAAGTATTATGTCTTTGCCCAGGAAAGGGGAAATGTAGTCAGTGCTGAATAAAATTCACCTCTAATTACAGACTGGTTGGCCCTCAGAGGTTCTTGACATCTACAAGAGGTGACTCCGTCTTTCTTCTGGCTGAAAATATTTAATAGATTCAGAGAACTGATGATATTCTGTCCCCCCAGGATAGTATTTTCATTCTCAGGTTTCAGAATTATGACCAGTTTGGCAGGTTAATTAACGTGCAAATAATTTTTTGTGGCATTTACACAGGTATCTTGGAAGTTTTGCACTGCATCCTGACTGAAAGCCCAGAAGCCTTAAACCTGATAGCAGAGGGCCACATCAAGTCCATCATCTCCCTGTTGGATAAGCATGGGCGGAACCACAAGGTGGGTTGATGATTGGCTTCACTTGGCTTTTCCTCCCTGCCACTTAATAACCGTTATGTGTTATTGAGAGTATGTTCCCTATTCTCCTTCTTGGCTTTGATTAAAAATGAACAAACAAGCCCTGGCTGGTGGCTCCGTGATTACTAACAACCTGAAAACCCAAAAGTCATTGGTTCAATTCCCAGCCAGGGCACGTAACCAGGTTGCAAGCCAGGTCTCCAGCCAGGTCCATAGCTGGAGGCAGGTGAAAGGCAATCATGCATAGAGGTCTGTCTCTCTCTCTGCCTCTCTCCCCTCCCCTCTCTCTAAAAATAATAAATAAAATATTTAAAAATAATCAAAAACCTTGGGAAACAGGTTCTGAAAGACCCTTTCTTACCTGGGAGATACTACAAGCCAGACAGTCAGCCATCCTGGGCTTTGGATGGTCTCCCTTCATTTTTACCAACTTCCCAAGTCCTGCTCACCATCACTAGCCCCCAACACACAGCAGGCTGTGTAAGGTACTTGGCTAAAGTCCACACAAGGCCAGTTGCAGGACTCACTCCCACCCCTAGAGTCTAGGAGCTTAGCAGTGGAACAGCTAATACCAGCTAAGTGAGGGATATTTATAAAAATCAGGTAAAAACAATGTAGAAAGTCTTGTTAGTAACTGGAATTAGCTTTACCATGAGCCAAACCAAGTGAAGTAAATGTATTTGCATGAGACAACAAAAGGACTAAAGGGTGGGGTTGGGGGTGGGAGTAGTCTCTCTCTCTCTTTAATACAAAACAGCTGTGTGACTTTGGGCCTCAGTTATTTCATCTGTAGAATGGAGATGAAATGGAGTGATATAGCATTTCCACTTACTAAAGTGGAAATGCTATATCCATTTTATTTTGAGGTCTCTAAGTTTAACATCTATTTTTATGGACTTACATTTCTAAAGGCATAATGATCTTTGGGGAAAGTCTATTAAAATATGTTTATACTGACCCTTCAACATCTGCCCCTCATATGCGAAGGTTGCTGCACTAATTACACAAGTACTCCAAGGGTGAGGGAGTGTATTTCAAGAGCAGATGGCATGACTGAATGGGAGGGACAGCAGCTGGAATCCTGCACAGTGGGAAGAACTCAGCTTGATCACTGGCCTCTTGTGCCGGCCGTCATTTGGGGGCACCGCACATTTGAAATACGTCTTAGGGGGATCAGGAGAATGCAGCTTGGCAACATTGCTTAGATGATATGTATCACCCTTAGGAAATAAAAAAGCCATGGTCCTTATCATCTGTGAAATAGTTTGGCAAAGAATAGAAAGAAATATGTGGGATCTGTAATTGCTTTCCCAAATGTTGTAAATCAAAAGCAGACACAAGGCTCCAGCTTCGGTCCAGCTTCTTGATGTTCCAGCATGTTTCTTCTGTCTACAAAGTGTAACAAGAATAATGGATAAGTACCTGAGTAGCACATAGTCTGAGCCATGAGCTGCATGCAGATGTCAAGAGGAGCCCTTTGACAGGAAAGCTGCTGTCACATCATTGTCCCCAGGGCTTCTTTATGATAGCACCACATAATGAATTTAATAAAAGCCAATTTGTTAGGGCTCTTTTAATGAAAAGCGACAAAGCATCTAACGGATGTTCCTTGGCAACAAGTTGATGACTATTCTGCCCATTCTACAGTTAAGAAAACTGAGGCCTAATAAGCTGAAATACTTTGCTAGAAATCAAGACCTTGTCTTCGTTACCCAGGTACAGTAGCAGAGCGGTCTTTAATCTTCCGGGGCCAAGGTCCTATTTGAGAAATTCTGTCAATGTTGTCAACATTCAGGCAATGTAGTCTTGATACTTGGAGAGTCACCTCAAGATGTCCCCTGTTGGTCTTTGGATACATTTTGGGATTAAGGCTGGTTTGCCATAAATTTAGTTCCACTCTCAGAGATTATTCAGCTGGATAACTTATATTTTCAAAAAGAAGCCCAGTCTCAAATCATCAGGAGGGGTGTTTGTGGTAACTTTGCAAAGAAAATGTGGAGTTCAGGCCAGACTGTGGTTGCAATGCTTTATCTTTGCTTGGGAAAAGTCCAGGAAATGTTTTTCTAACCAGGCAGCTCTATTTTTCTGCAGTCCTAGGTGTCTCTTCCCCTTCACTTAATTTTCCATGAAGACAGTGACTGAATATATACAAAAATTTAGAACCACAACACACCTCCCAACTCCTCCAACAACAGCAAGAGTAATAATGAGAATAGTGGTAGCTAACATTTATTTTGCCTTTGACAAATGCCAGATACTGTTCTCAGGGTTTATATGCATTGTCTTTAGTCCTCACTATGAGGCCATGAAGTAGCATTATTAATACTCTCATTTGACAGAGGCAGTAACAGGGCTGGGACAGGGGCTTTGAGATGTTAAGCAACTTGCCAGAGGCCACAGGGCTAATTAATGACAGAGTAGGACCAGAATTTAGGTCTCCCAACTCCAAGTTTAATATTCCTTCCAGGATTCTCAAGCTGAAATTGGTGAATATGTTCTTCATGGCCCACATGTGCTGTGAGACTGTTTCATTTTCTGTCCTATTTTTATATTCATTTAAATAGAAAACTCTTTGTAGTGAAGATTCTCAATTAGAAGACATTTTCATATGGTAAGTTCATGTTTCTCAGACTGACATTAGAGGGTCCATGAAGATGGTCTTCAAAGTCATGACATTTTTCTTTTAAAAAAGGTTTGTTTGCCTTATGGGTTTGAGGGACCCCTTTCTGTGTCATACCCCCTGCAGTCACATGCTTAAAGTAGAGAGTATCTACCCCGGCAATGATTAGACCTCCCCCTTCTTTCTAAGGGTTTTCAGTTGCTACCTCTATCCCTGCCATGGAAAGATTGCCTCTCATCTAAAGCGTGATGAGGTCCCAGACAAGCAAGTTGGAGGGAAACACAATCTTAGGAGTGAAAGAAACAGGAGTGGGGACACTGCCCATTCCCCATTTTCTGAATGTACTCTGTCCCTTGATCCCTCCTACTTTCCCCAGAACCCATCCAACTTCTATCTACCTTTCAAAACGTAGTTCAGATGCCACTTCTTCTATGAAGCTTTTTCTTACTCCAGTTGGTCATGGTCTCCTTTCCTTGGTCCTTATACAACTTGCACTCGTTCTCTGGTGTTTGGCTCTGCCTTTTATTGTAGCTTTGTTAACCCACACATTCCTCCTGTGGATGCTAAGCTCCTTCACAGCAGGGATCATAGTTGTAATCCTCTCCAAGCCAAGTTCATATGTGATACATGGCAGGCATTTAATACACATTTGTTTAAAGGTGTAAAAAATGAGTAAAGGCAATACACTCCCATCTCACCTTGAGTGATGGAAGCTCACATACATGTACAGGCCTTGTGTCAGTCCAAAACCAGTCCATGGGAGGGCTCTGTTCTGTGTGGTCATTCAAAGACACAGGTTTCTGCCATCTAGCAGCTCCCCATCCCCTAGGACAGGGCTTCACTAACTGTAACATGCTTACAAATTTCCTAGCAATGGTATTAAAATGAAGACTCTGATCTGGTAAGTCCAGGGACATCTGTGTTTCTAGCAAGCTCCTAGGTGGATCACACTTGGGGCAAGGAGGCCCTTGGATTTTATAAGTCTTCCTTGGATTTCTACAACCAGCTGGAAAGAGAGATAGTGCACAGAGGTTTGTAGGAGCCAGGAAATCACTGTAAGTGAGATACCTACTTTTCATTGGTCAGAACTCAGTCGCATGACCTCATATAACTTCAAGAAAGGCTGGGAAATAGAGTCTCTTGTGAGCCCAGGGTGAGAAGGAAAACAGAGTTTGGTGACTCACTTAGCAGTAGCTGACACAACAAGCCACACATCTCAGAGATCGCTGATGTGTTATTTTTCCAGAAAGTATGGGTGACCTATAGGCATGGTGCCTGTGTGTACCCCAAGGTGCCCTCTCACCACTCCTTTCACTTTCAAGAGAACCCATTTAAACTTTTGTAGAAAAGGGAGCGTCTCCCCATTCCCCATTTTATCCAAGGATATGCCTTCTGACACACAGCCTAAGCAATGTCACAGCTGTTTATGACACTGCTTATTTGTAGATGAGACACTGTTAGGCTGTGCTTTTCACGAGCCCTTTTTCTCTTTGCTGGTCCATTGTGCCCAGATCAGGCTCTACGTTCCCTCAGGCTGTGAGAGGCGATGCAGATGAAAATGTGTGATAGGCCAGATGATAAGCATTTAATTTCCTGGCCATCTATGGTTCTTAGAATGGGAAATTATCCTCTGGATTTCTAGTTCCACAGCCCACACGTTGCATGTCATGGTGATTATAAGAGTTCATCCATAACACCACCTTTGGGACCCTTTTGTATTTGTCCCGTAAATGTGCTTTGAACTTATCTGGAACAAAGTTGACATTCAAGGGATCGGGTAGAAAATTGGTTTGTAAGAATTACAGACGCAAATGCCACCAGCAACCTGAAGCCATCCAATCCCACAAAGCATTGAGTCTTGGGTGGCCACTTTGAAAGACTGAAGTACAGCTGATGCCCGCCTGCTTGTAGGTACACTGCCTGGCTGTTACTCATCACTGTGGTTTGCACGTTCCTCCCTGCAGAGGAGAGGAAGGAGCAGGCCTGGCCCAGCACAGTGTGCTCTGCTGGGGCAAAACCCCAGAATTTGGAATAAAAGAGGATGAAGTACAAGGGCGAAAGCAGCATGCAGTGGAGGAGACCAGGGGCTGTGCCCACTTCCTGGGCAGCCGGCAAAGAAAAGGAACAGCAGCTGGTGGCTGGTCTCATACGTTCAGGGCCACCTGTGCCCTTGCAAGTTTGGCATCACTCTAGGAGAAAAGGGGAACAGGTGAAATGCATTTGAATACAGATTTCATGAAATAGAAAGGTATCTTAATGAGATTGGAGAATATCACAGTGAGAGACCCACAAACCAGAACCTACCCTACTCTCACCTCTACCTGACCCACGTGAGGTTCCCAAGCCTGATTTGTGTGATGGACCTTCACCAAGTGGGAATCTGAGCACCTACTAAGCATGGTGCAGAGGGGCCCATGGGCTTCGTCTGTGGCCCATAAAGGGCTTCCCAGCCCGTCCCCCTACTCATACCCAGCAAGGACAGGTGCCTGTATTTTGTGCCCTGATGACCTGGCCCCAGATTGGACGTAATCTAAGCAGTCGTCTTCAGAACCCGACTCTTACCCACTTGAACAGAACAGTAACCACAGAGGTGCAACTTGGAGGAAAGTGCACAAGACCAGGGCAGAAGGGCTGGAAGGAAGCCCAGTCTCATTTCCCAAGAGGCAAAAGGCTCTGGGGCATTATTCATTTGTGCCTGGTGGTAGAAGGGAGGCCTCTTTGTCTCTGAACAGGTCATCATCCCCTCTGTCACCTCATCCCCACCCTGCAGCAAGCCCGCTTCCCTCCTGTGTCATCTGGCAGTCAGGTCCTAAGGCTCGGTGGTATGTTTTGTTGCAGGTTCTGGACGTGCTGTGCTCCCTCTGTCTCTGCAATGGGGTCGCCGTGAGAACCAACCAGAACCTGATCTGTGACAACTTGCTGCCTCGGAGAAACTTGCTCCTACAGACACGGCTGATTAATGATGTGACAAGGTAAGGCCACCATCGTTACTCTAAAAGAGGCATCTTGTCTCCAGAAAGGGAAGGAAAATAACTGATCTGAACTCCAAAGCCACCCTCCCATCATTTTCATGATGATTCTGGCACATAAAATGGGAGCAGACAAAGCTGTACATTTGGGGCACCTTGTAGTACAACCCCTTTCTCCTGAGGAGCCCAGGGGCAGGGCTAAAGAATTTGGCCAGATGTTTTCTACCTTGTTTTACCTTAAACATCAATACAGATCTATCTTGTACTTTCTTTGTAATGTTTATTTTTCTTTTGATATACTGACTTTTTACCTAAAAATCTCCTATAGAATAGATACCCCATGTTGATACTATGATTTATTATATTCTCTGGTTCCTGGTCCCTTCCCCAGGACTATCTGCAAAAGCAGAGCTCTAGGCAACCAGTCCACACATGGGACCCCATGAGAGACGTGTGAATTCACTGGACCTGGACTAGGCAGGCCTAAGGCTCTTTGTAACTTTCTGCCAAGGCCCATTTCCTAATCAATGTACACTGGTGAGAGAAGAACCTCCCTTCTCAAGTATTGAGCAGCCAGCAGACCCAAGTCTCCCATACAAACTTTTTTTCTTCTTGGTACCAGCCTGGGGTTTTCCAGCCCACACAAAATGGAACATGGCCCCAGCCCAGATCAGTGGACATCTCAGGAAAACTCCCAAGTGTTTTGACCAAAGCTCTCAGCCCTTTTGCTGGATACATTAAAACCTCTTGCTCTTACCAAGGTTGGCTAAGAGTAACTTCTTCCTCCATCCCCTTTCCTGTCATCTGGGCTGAATTGTTTTTTCAGCTTTATTAATGTATAATTTATAATTGACCAACAATATGGTAAGATGTTTAAAGCGTACAAAGTGATGATTCCATATACATACACATTGTGAAAGGACTCTCCCCGAAGTGTTAACACATCCATCCTCTTTTGTGTGTATGTGTATGTGTGAGAGAGAACATTTAAGTTCTACTCTCTTAGCATATTTCAATTATGCAATACAATGTCATCAACTATAGTCACCATGGTATATGTTAGATCCTCAGACTTTATTCATCTTATAGCTACAAGTTTATACCCTTTACCACCCCTTCCTGTTCCCCCTGCTTCCTGCTGCCCACAGCCCAGCCCCTGTCAACCACTTTTCTATTCACTGTCTCTATCAGTCCAACTTCTTTTTTTATTCCACATGCAAGTGATGCTATGCAGTATTTGTCTTCTCTGTCTGCCTCTTTCTTAATGCTTTCAAAAGGCCATTGTTATTAATAATGCTTGGGTGACAGAGTTGCTGCTATGAAAATAGGGGTGATTCAACCAATTTACAGGAAGGTGGAACAAGTCATTCTTTCCCTTACAATAAGAAATGAGGGTGTGTAAACATGCAGCTGTCTATGACACCTTCAACATTGTTACCTATGGCTGACACTCAGAAAGTGTTGCTTACTTTGAATGGAACATTTCAAGAGAGCAAGGTCCTCTGTATTTGTAATGGAATTAATGTTGTCCTGACACCATCCTAAGAACTCGATCAAGTGTTGGAGGCTCAAAACCTTTAAAACAAAATGAAAACTGCAGAATTGCTCTTGCACTTGGTTTAACTGGACCAGTGCCACCTCCGGCCTGATTCAGTTGGCTTTCTTGGTTTTTAGAGAGTAAATGCCCCCTGTCCCATGTTTAATTTCAGTATTCGGCCAAATATCTTCCTGGGCATTGCCGAGGGCTCAGCACAGTACAAAAAGTGGTACTTCGAGCTCATGATCGATCAAGTGGACCCCTTCCTGACAGCAGAGCCCACACACCTGCGGGTGGGCTGGGCCTCCTCCTCCGGCTACGCGCCATACCCTGGAGGCGGAGAAGGATGGGGTGGCAACGGTGTTGGTGATGACCTGTATTCCTATGGCTTCGACGGACTTCACCTTTGGTCGGGTGAGTACCTTGCCGAAGCTTTGGCTCCTTATCTCTTCCTGGGGGTCATTCAGGCCTGAACTGTTGGAGCTGAAATGGTCACTTTCTGTATTAACAATACCGACTTGAGGGTAAACTAATCAGATGGTTAGGTGGCAGGAACATCAGACTTGAAATGAGACTGTCCTGCTTTTAAACTGTGACGCTGGCACTTCCATGATCTAGTACAGGCCACTTGACTTTTCTCAAGCTCAGCATCGTATCTGCAATGCTGCTCGCAGAGGGTTTCAGGACTAGGTGGGCAAACAGGGAAGGAGAAAGAGACCCAGCATCTATTTACTGGGCAGTGAGCTACCTACATTTTATACATTTTTCCTCTCATTTTAGCCTTATGATGACCTCTTAAGGAGGAGAATATTGACTCTATATTACAGATATGGAAGCTGAGACACAAAAATATTTAAGAAATTGATTCAAGTCACGCTGGGAAGGATCCGGGTCTGACTACAAGTCATCTTGTCAGTGCAGCCTGTTGCTTCATGATGCACTTAATAAAATGCCTGGCTCTATTCCTGACACATAGTAGGTGCTGATCTGCTAAAAAGAATCCAAAACTTCCTTTTTTATTGATTGATTTTTTTTTTTTTTAGAGAGAGAAACAGGGAAAAAATATTGATATGTTGTTCCACCTATTTATGCATTCATTGATTGATTCCTGTATGTGGCCTAGCCAGGGATCGAACCCATAACCATAGTGTCTCAGGACAACGCTTCAACCAACTAAGCTATCCAGCCAGGGCCAAAGCTTCTTTCTAGAAAGATAGACATTGTTTTCCCCAAGTATGTCCACAGCCTGTGCAGGAATGGGTCGGCTTCTGCCGAGGTGAAAATGCTAGAATGCTCATGCCTTCATCCCAGAACAGAAGCTCTACCTCTGCTGCTGATAGTCCATAGTGTGTCGTATATGTGTCTTTTGCAAAACTACAGTCATGTCCCTTATAGAAATCCCTTACGTAAGCATTGTGCCATGTGCCTCTTGCATAAGGAACCATGATACACATTCTACCATAAATCCAGTAGGAGGGAAAAGTTTGTCTCCAAACACAAACCTGTTTATTTTCTTTCATACCTGGGAACCCATCACTTTCCTCCTTCCCTTGGCTTTCAGGCTGAAATCTCTAGTTCAAGTCCTGATGAAATGCTTCTTGCCATCTTGATTTTCAATGAACCATTATGGTTTGTACATGTGTGTGCTGTCTTAAGTCTATTTGAAACATTTTTAAACTTTTAGGAATGGTGTAAACCTACTTATATATACTTATTTGTCCTGGGTTATTAGTGGGAAGAAAAAGGAAGCCGTCTCTCTGTCCATGTCCCATGTGTCTGAGGGACAGCGTGGGTCAGACAAAAAGTAGATGCAAAATAGCAGGATGATGGGTTAGAGTGAGTGAAGGTCTTGTCATTGGCTTATCCTCCTAACTTACCTTCCCTAGTTCCGTCTTCAGGAGGAAGGGTGGGGCTCCTCTTCTTTGTTCTCAGAGCCCCAGCGTGGAGCCACCAAGTGTGTGGCTGTACAGTAATAACATTTAGCTTGAGTTATCATCAGATGTCATACGGTTCTTAGGAAATTGTCTCTGAGGAAGCAATTTGAGAAGAAAGACATTGTGCTCACGCACATCCACAGCTCCTGGGTTTAGAAGAGTTGAATCTGTGAAGGAACAAAGAGGATGGACTTGAGAAAGCTATTATCCCACTGTTTGCTGATGGCTGCTCATCTCCCACCATCTCGTGGCCACAGTTCAAGGGTATTTTCTGTGTTCCAGTCTACCCCTGAGGAGAACTCTGCCTGGGGATCGGTTAAGGAAATATGAAACACACCTACACCATTGGATGAAGAAAATTAGACCCTTGTTGCAAAGGGAAAATAGCCGTTCTCAAAGGAAAAAATTGTTCGGTCTTTTCCAGACTTCGCAGCACTGATTGGCACACTAGTACATATCCCTCTGTAACGTTTGCAGGATGAATATATCAATCAGGTGGAAGGCAGGGAACCCACCCATTGTGTGTCCAGAGAGGGCTGCTATCTGTGTGTTGAGGACTTGAACATCAGCCTAATTGGGTGTCATTCCAGGAGTGAGCAGTGCTCCCCTCATCCCTTTCGTCCTCCTTCCTGTGAAGACCAGGAAGGTGAATGTGCCAGTTATCACCATGACTGGAGGCAGGGAAAAGAGGCTTGGGATTCAGCTTTTCAGAAGCTGTCTGTGGCTCTCTGAACATTACCCACACTTAGTAATGTAGGTCCATTTAGGGGACTTCACCCCTCAGTGTCTGAGGGGTGTGGGGAAACCAGTACCCATAAGATTTCTTATTTTCATGCTCACTGAAACTCAGAGCTTCCTTGGGTCTGGGCATTATCCTGCATTGTCCAGCCAGCACAGAGAACATATATCTCTCAGAAGGCACTGCAGGTTAATAAATACATCAATGTGTGCACCAGCTTGATGAAGTAGGGCTTCTGGTCATGACTCCCACCAGGGCAGCAGTGAATCTCAGACTGTCTGATGGAAGGGTAATTGTCTGATGAAGAAATAAAATGGAAATGATACTCCAACTTATCTCTTATAAGGAAGGAATGCAGCGTGGCTGCATTGGAAACTGTTGTGACCATTTTTCTCCTTTTCCTTGAGATACAAATGCCCAGGTCCATTAACTTGAAACTTGTCTGCGTGCATAAATTAAGCCACTGCCTTGGCCTGGTCCCTAATGCACTTACAGTGGAGATATTGCTGTTGTTGGGAAGAAGTGCAAAGCCTCTGCTGCTGTGTCATTGGAAGAGTCAAGAAGAAATAGCGTGGCTTTGGACTGAGGCCCGGGTTTGAATCCCAGCGCCCTCACCGACTGTTTGGTTTTTGTTTTGGGGTTTTTTGTTTTTGTTTTTGTTTTTTTACATTGGGAGAGTTATTTAACCTCTTAGAGACTTGATTTCCTCAGATAAAATGAAGATGTATTATAACGGCTCTTGTAGATTCAAATGTGATAAGAGATGTGACATTCTTGACACACACTAGATGCCCAGTAAATATTTTTCTTTCCCCCATTGTGTGAGAAGTCTACTGTACTCATAAAGACCAAGTTCAGAGTTCTGGGTACCTTACTCAGGACCATAAGAGTACCTCCATCCTGCCCTGACTGGTGGCACAGTGGATAAGGCACCTGCCTGTGAACCCAAAGGTCTCTGATTCAATTCCCAGCCAGGATACATAACCAGGCTACAAGCCAGGTCTCCAGCCAGGCCCATATCTGGAGGCAGGTGAAAGGCAACCATACATTGATGTCTCTCTCCCTCTCTGACTCTCTTTCTTGCTCTCTCTCTGGAAATAATAATAAATAAAATCTTAAAAACAAAAATAAAAAAGAGTAGCTCCATCCTAAGGGAATAAAGAACCCAAGTCCATGATGAATGGGCAAAGGAAGCTTTGAAGTGACTTCCTGGGAGTATCAATGGGCTTTTTCTCTCTAGCAAAAGAGCAACCTTAATAGGCCTATTTCACCACAAAAGCCTGTGAATTCACTTTCAAGCATCTGCTGTACAAATATAGACCTTCCCAATTCTGCCCAACCCTCTCTCAAGTCCAGCCTCATCCTGAGCTGCTGTGGTTTTCCTTTGGAAGGAATGGCTCTTTTCTGGTCATGGCATTGTTTTTCCTCTGCTGGCATGGCCCTTCTGTAGCCTTTCTGATCTGCATTTGGAGGTGAGTTGGGCTCCGAGCAGCCTAGAGTATGTAACTGGATAGGGAGTGGTTCCATGGGAGAAAATGACACCTGCATTTTCCCTTGCAAAATTGGAAGACGCAGAGGAATTTACCTTCCCAAGAGATAAGTGATAAAAGAAAGTGGATGAATAGAGTAAAATTGTGCCTCCTGATTTAGTACGATTTCTGACTCATCAAGATAATTTGTCTCTACAGGCAAATTTAGAGAAGAGGGTCTTTACCTATCTCCCTGCAGAGATGAATCCCAGGGTACTTGTTTGTGTATCAAAACACAGCCCACTGAGACTCAGGCATATCCAACCCCAGTGCCATGTGGAAAGGATGCGAGGTCTGTAGAACTCCAGCACTTTTACATATTTGGAACCTCTCTTTTTCCAAATGCCTAAGTATTTGTGTTTATGTTATAATGCCAAGCTCTGCAGTACCTGGGGCAATAGAAATGCTGAGCATCAGTGTTTCCAGTTGCCTACATTACTCATCAGAATAGACTAAATCCCACAGTAATGTATCCTTGGGTTAATTGGAAGATGTGCAGCTGATGACATAGTGGTTCTTTCCCTCTTCTTAAAATGCTAGGTTACGAATGGCCTTTCCGACCTTCCTGGGACTTTTAGGTGGGCCTGAGCCAGTCAGTGAGGGATTTCTTGAGAGTAGGGGAGGCTGGGGGACCTCCCCACCTGTCTCAGTGTGTGGTCTGTAGGGTTACTCAGAGTTCCTACTATCTGGAAAAGCAGTTGAGGTAACTTAGTAACACTCTCTGCAACTTTGTTTCCTTTTCTTGCTACAGCATTTTCTGTCCATTATTCTACACAGCATTAAATATATTAAACACATTTGAAAGTGAATATTTTAGCATTATTATTCAATAGAGACTTAATGATTCCAATAACTCAATACAGTGATTTTTCAAATCACTTTCTTCACTCAACCCTCAGTGCTGCTCTTCTCCATGTTGTTATTTCTTCCTAATGTCACAATAAGCATAATATTCCTACAATGTTCTGTTATGCTCATTCACTATCAGGCTAGTAATTAAAGTTTCTAGAGTTACAAAAACAATAATAGTTTTGCTCTGGTATACCACATGTCAGACACTGTTCTAATCACTGTACATGGAAAAATTTATTCAGAACTCACAATAGCCTCAAGACATTATTTTCATTTGACAGGTGAGGAAAACTGAGTAAGTGACAAGGGTAAGTGACTTGCCCAAGGTCACACAGTTGTTAGTGACAGAACCAAGAAAGACTCAAGCCCAGGGAATCTGGTTCTAGAAACATCCCTTAACTGCTATACATATACTACTGCCTCTTGAGGGGTATAAAGCACATCAGCCATTCATTTGATCTGAAGCATAGGAATAATAATAGTGCCTAACAAACAGTTCTTGTCAGTAGCATGTGGGCCTCACTAGATCCATTCTTCAGATATAGAAGATGATTTTTTTTTTCTTGGTAAAAATCACAGGTCCAGGTTCGTGTAGCAGGTAGACTGGACATTGGCATTCAGACTCAGTCTCTAAGACCACTCCCCATCCCCACCACCCCACCACCCCACCACCCCATTACAGAGCAATTGGAAACACATTTACCTGTTTACATGTGGGGTGCAGGGCCCTTCTGAGTCATTTGGAGCCTTAAAAGCCCTCCCAGGGCTTCTGTAAAACTGTACAAAAGCAGTCTCATAATTCCATCATTTTCCAGGTTCAAAATCTTCAGGCTACTCTCATTTTAAAGCCAGGTATACTTTATCAGATGACTCTTTATAACATGAATATTATATGAGATGGATATTTTGTTCAAATAGATATCCCATTATGTTGCTTTACGTACTTACTAAGTGTATGCTTTCTAGCCAGTGATTAGCAATAGTCTCCCTTTTAGTTTCTAGGTGATACTGGTTCCAACTGGGTATTCTCTATTGTACATGTTTTTAAAAATAGGCTCAGACTATTTTAATTTGTCCGTAGGTGATCTTAGCCCACACGTGTTCCAACAGCAACTTCTTGGGACCCAATCTCAGAATACAGGAGGTGAAAGGCAACGTCGTTTCCACAAGGACATAATTGCTCACCTTGTGGTGGTTTCGCCCGACAAAGTAAGCCAGGCAGGGGAGCTTCTCCCAGCCATTGTTCCTCAGAAAGGCACTGTCAACTGGGATGTACTGAAAGCTAAATAAAGCTCAGAACCTGGCCTCTGGAGGCATCAAAGCACTGCGTAGATGAAGAGCATCCCCTAAAAGCCACTCTTGATCTTTACCGGCCAGGGCTCAGAGGGGCATAGAGCCGACAGTGCACTCTGGGAGTGTGAGAGGAGGTGACTCTGGAGTCAAAATTCAACACAGTTTTGTCCTAGTTGATATAATCTCAAAGGTCAAGGTCCTTCTAATTTGTATTTTTATCCAGTAACGGTAAAAATGTGGTTGTCCAACCTGGTGTTTCAATTACTTTTTGCTTTTCCCAAATTCACAGAAATCTTTTGGGTTTCGTTCACATGACTATAGTAATATTTTCCAGAAGCTAAACTGATTGAGAAAGAAACAATTGTAGCAGGAACATTGGTTATTTCACGGAAAAATAAGGAACCTTAAGAATGAGACCATATAGCAAGGTTTGCTGAGTTTTAAGATCACTGATTCCTTTCACGACAGACTTAAATGTGGTAAGGAAGAGGAGATCCTGGGACCTGGACATCTAAACTCCTTTATAAAAGGTGCAAAGTGTAGTCAATCTTCGCAAATGGAGAAATAGGAAAGAGGTCAAATCTGTATACTCTTCCAGTTTGGCTTCAATTTGTTCTGATTTAAATGTTGACGCCAGAGCCTACAATGAGGAACCTGCTCCTCAGTCTCAGTAACGAAATGGTGGTGTAAAGCTACAGAAACAGCCTGAGGTCATCCAGGCTCATTTGCCAACGTGCACTGAATTTGCTATGAGCTGATGTGAGGCAGAGAGTCCAGGTTCTAGGCTCCGGTCCAGCTTTATCCCCACCACACCACCTCATCAGGCCCCATTTATTGCCCGCGTCCCAGCCTCACCAAAATCGAGCCACTCTGCAAATACAGCAAGTCCACAGAATATTAATAAAAACAAGATGATGATATCCCAACCCTTTTATTCCAGTTCAGGGCTGCAGGTGGCCAGAGATTGATTATCCTGGCAGCTCAGGACACAGGTGGTACCCACCCTGGGCAGAATGCTTTTCCATCTGATGCCACTCATATTCACACTCTGACGGGGACCATTTAGACAAGCATGTTAGGTAAAAGTGGTTTCCTTATATGTCATTTCAGTTCAAATCTCAGTTTCCAAGAACCTGCCAGCTGTGTTCAGTAAGGACTCACTGTGTACCGTATACTCCTGTCACATGAGCCATTCATGCTATCTGAAATGCTTTCTTCTTTCTCATGTATTTAGTGAACCGTTCATTCTTAAAGTCAACCTGATAGCCTCAACCTCTGGAATTCATCTCCTTTGTTCCAACCTGACACTGAATTGTAGTGTTTATTTGAATGTTTATTTCCCACTAATTACAGGCTTCCTAGCAGTGGGAACTGGGTCTTATGTCTATGATCCCCAGTTCTAAGCACAGTATCTGGCCTCCTTCCTGTTTGTGGATGATTGGGGTATATACCGTATGGTTTTGTCAATTACCTAAAATAACCAAAAGGGGGGAACCTAATTTTTTTATTAATGAGAGTATAGTAGTTTTACTATCTTAAAATCCACTACTTAGTTTAGAATCTATTACTCAAATAGCAGTAACTGCTAATATACAGTAATCAATAAAATATTAAATAATCAAGTTTAAATAGTTCTAAGCTGAGACTAGAAATAGTACATAACAGACACATGTATGAAATAAACAATTAAAATACACATCATAAGGGGATTTTAAAAATAGGCCTTTACATACCATATTCTAAAATCATTAAAACTCAGTTTCTAATGACTTATTATAAATAAAATAATATAATGACTTATTATAAATAAATAAAATATTATAAATAAAATATTTATTATAAATAAAATTAAAAACTCAGTTTCTAATGACTTATTATAAATAAAATATTATAAATAAATTGATAAGTAGTAAAAGCAAATTACTAAACCCACAATATCTCAGTTTGGATGAAAAGTAAATATTTGGAAGAATTAGAAGGATATTTATTATTACATTTTTTTCCTTGTTTATACTTTTCTTTATATATGTGATGAACATTTATAATGAACATGTGTTGCTGCTGTAATCAAAACACATTTCATAGATTTTTCTGCCTGAAACCTCATTTTAATGCCTAACTTCTTCCACTTCATTGCAATCTTCACAACAGAACTGCAAACCTATTGGGAGGTGCAGGGAGTGGTTATAATCATTTACTTTTAGAAGTTCCAGAATAGGGTGACAGAAAAGTTACAGGTGATTGGTGATTGTTTCACTAGGTTAGGTCAGGAAATGACAAATCATCTTATGAAAAATATATGCAACAATAACAAATGAAGCCACCAATGCGGAGTATAAGTGACAGTGTTTCTCTGCCCACCTGAAGTAGTAAAATTCTTGAAAACAAACAAGCAAACTCTGCAGCACAGGGTGATGCTAGATGACCTTGCTGTTCTTGACTTTGACCGCTCCCGCCTGCAGTGCTAAGGTGGCCATATCTACCTCTCTGAGGCGCTTTCAAGACACCTAACAACTTGGAAGAGTCCAACACCCACATTTAAGGTGTTTATCCTTCTAATTACTCTGTAGTAAGATAAAATGGGGGTGAGGGTGGGAAGAAGTCTTGAATTCACGGAGAGATGAGTTCAAATCCCAAGTCTACCTGTTACATGAACCTGGACCTATGATTTTACTTCTTCATCTGTAAAATGGGTACAGTGATGCCCACATGATGCTGTCAAGAATTGTTTATAAAGTACTATTATTATTCCTATGCTTTAGATCAAATGAATGGTTGATACGCTGGATACCACTCAAGAGGCAGTAGCATGTAGCAGTTAAGGGAAGAGTCTAGAATCAGACTCCCTGGGCTTGAGTCTTGGTTCTGTCACTTACTAACTGTGCGACTTTGGGACATTACTTACCTTCATGGACTCAATTTTCCTCATGTGTCAGATGGAAATAATAATGTCATGAGGTTGTTGTATTGAATAAATTATTTTATGTAGAGTGGTTAGAAGAGGGCCTGACATGTTGTAACCTACAACAAAAGTTGTTATTGTTTTTGTTACCTGAGAGACTAG
The DNA here is from genome assembly GCA_004026585.1 of Noctilio leporinus. Taxonomy (NCBI): domain Eukaryota; kingdom Metazoa; phylum Chordata; class Mammalia; order Chiroptera; family Noctilionidae; genus Noctilio; species Noctilio leporinus. The sequence continues at coordinate 147,804 of PVIW01001937.1, forward strand.
TGACTAGGCTAACAGTGGAGAAGCTTGCCAGAACATTGTTTAGAAGAAATATTGGGTTGGCCATAAAGTTCATTTAGTTTTTTTTCTATGAAATAAGACACATTATTTATTTTCACCAATAACTTGACTTGGATATTTTGCGTATGTCAGCTATCTCCTGCATGGTATAATGTCAATTGTTCTCATTAATGTCTCAATAGGATTACTATCAAATTGAGCTAGTCTACCCAACTGTGGAACATCATCCAGAGAAAAATCTCCAGCATGAAACTCAAAAACCACTTTTGGCATGTTAGATCCAACAAAGCACCTTCTGCATTCACTGCACAAATATTCCTTTGTTTTTCATAATAGCTGAAAATGTTGCATATTTTCTTTCATCTTTAATGTTAAAATGGCTGCACAAAAATTCATCAATTTTAATTTTTTTTAAATGCATGCTGATGTGACAGCTGTCACAATGCAATCTAACCAAATTGTTTAGAATTAATTTAAAGACAACTAAGCACTACTAGAGCCATCGTATGGAAAAAACTAAATAAACTTTTTGTCCAACCCAATAGAAGAGACCACGGACAGTTATAAACACAAACTACCACCACCACTACCCCACCCACCATTCCTCTTCCTCCTCCCTCCCTCCTTCTCCCTGCCCCATATCCAGCAGACAGTTTGTCCATTATTTCAGACACCAGGCCACATTGAGCAGGGTGAATTCGTGTTTGTTCTCATCTCTAACAGCTTGAGAGTTTCCCCTGAGACTCATGCCATCACATGCCACCCACTCACCAGCTTAGGGAATCACTTCTCATTGCTCACCTCACAACATTTCGGAAAGCAAGATTGCATTTCAAATACAGTAGCATGTCCAGACATGTGTGCCCTCATACCTCCCACCTGCCACTGGTGGCCTGTGAGCATCTCTTCTGGAGTCCCACATGCCTTTTTCCTATTCTTCGCTCACCAGGCCGCATTCCCAGAGCTGTGGCCTCCATCAACCAGCACCTCCTGAGATCGGATGACGTGGTGAGCTGTTGCCTGGATCTTGGAGTACCCAGCATCTCTTTCCGCATCAACGGGCAGCCTGTGCAGGGGATGTTTGAGAATTTCAACACAGATGGGCTCTTCTTCCCTGTGGTGAGCTTTTCAGCAGGTGTCAAGTAAGTGATGGCCATGATCTCATGAAGAGTAGCTGTTACCCCACCTACCACCAGTCCTATGAGCTGGGGAGCATGGTCATTTCCTTCAGGGCTTTGGCACCATAAGCCCAACTGCCCCAAGATGAGGAGGGCAATGCAAAGTCACTCACTCCATTTACACTTGTTGAACACTTGTCTCCTGCCAGGGGTTATATATAATGTCCTCAGATAAACAGTAAGCTAAGGAAGATAAGCCCTGTATAAAAAATTAATGATTTTAAAAAGTATCCCATGCTCATTCTAAAAAATAGACAGATACACTTATAAATAAGAAAATAAATATACCCATGATCCCTTCATTTAACTATAATCTCTATTAGTATTTTGGTATATTTTCTTCAGGCCTTTTATTCTACAAATGTAAGTGTATAGTTTTCATTGACATCTCATTAAATGTGAAGCTTTATGTCTTGATTAGTTTTCACTCAGGAATAGGTAATGAGCCTTTTCCTGGGTCATCAGTGTCCTCCTCCAAATGATTTATAGGGCCATATAACAGCTTTTTATTTGGCTCTCCCACAATAAAACCATTACTTTGTTGTTAGACTTTCATGCTGATCCCATTTTGCATTTTGTTACACATTATTATGAATATCCTTGAGCATAATTTTGTCTGCATTTCTGTTTAATTCCTCATAGAAGTTGGTTAGAAGGTATGAACTTTTTGAAGCCCAAGTTTATAATTATGTGGCCAAATAGATATTTTTAAAGATTGCTTGAATAGTTCATAATTCATTCTCAATAATTTTGAAATCTAAAAGGCTCTGAGAATAATTGTGTGTGTGTGTGTGATTTATTTCATCCCCAAATCTGACCTGAACTTATCTTGTGGCAAAACTGTCATCAACAGAATCGGGGCTGCTGTTAGTCTTTCATTTATTCCATGTATTGTGAACATTTACATGTTTGACTATAGAAATAGTAGTATGCTTGATTAGGGGATGCAGCCCCCACCTGGCTGGAGGATTTTTTTCATATATATTACATGTACCTTCTTTCATAAATCTAAAGAATTCCAAAGTCTGAAGCACAACTCTCAAAATTTCAGAGGACAGATTTGAGTCTCTGGTATCATTTAAAGCAATGTATACTCTGACCCAGATAATTGGCTTTTCATGAACTTTTCCTTCTAACCATTATTTTCCATCTTTGCTAATTTGAGGAACTTGTATATTAAAGTTTTAATTTTCTATATGATTACTGATGTGGTTGAGCTTTTCTTTGCTTACTGTTTTTGTGTATTATTTTAACCCAAGATCTTTGTTAATTTTGCATTTTCTACCTTTGCAGTACTAATTTTTTGGCATTTTCCCCTATATGCTAGCTGTTAAACTATTGTCTTACAGTTTTTGAGTATTTTTCCCAGTTTATAATTTACTTTTCGACATTTAATTTTTTCTACTGTTTTTTGGTTTTCCTTTTTACAAAAGTAATGTAAGTCAAAGAAAATAGCAAGAACTCATAATCATACTACCTTTTCACTTTTAGATATCAACATTTTACATTAAATTAGACTTGTATTATGCATGCTGACTTTCTACATACTCTTGCTAACTGCTATGTTCATTGCTTTGTCCCTTTCTTTGTTCCATTTGGATGCTGTGTTAATTATCTCAGTCTGACAATGTATTTTAACATCTGTGAGGCAAGATCCCATTACCCTGCTCTTCTTTCCCCCAAATTTTCTTAGCCATGCTTGCTCCCTGACTGTTAAGGAGATCCCAGTGGATTGAGTGGGAACTAGAGTCAACACAATTAGGCTTACTCTGGTTTTCAGGGAAGCCATTGGAAAAGGCAATGAGAGGAGAGTTGTGAAGAGCAGAGCTTAGAGCTGTGATCACAAAAATACTTGTTTCAGAGCTGCAAGCACTCAAGCGATGGGATTTGCACAGAGATGCCACTGTGTGATAGGCCTCAGCACCTCATGTAGTCCAATAAATCAAGGCATGTTCACATAATTTCTAGTAGAGGGTAAACGTTCTATTCTGTTTCAATTACCTAAACTATTTAGGAATAAAGAATTATTTTTTGGAAATGATGGCTGTGTGGGATAACTGAAATTATACTGCCTGTGTTTTCCTCTAAGACTTATATTATGATGGCACAACTTAGGGTTAAGTCCCTTATCCATTTTGAGCTTTATTCTGGTGTGTGGTGTAAGTTGGTGATCTAGCTTTATTTTTTTGCATGTCCCTGTCCAATTCTCCCAACACCATTTGTTGAAGAGACTATTTTTCACTCCATTTTATGCTCCTTCCCTCTTTGTTGAATATTAATTGACCATGGAGACCTGGGTTTATTTCTGGGCTTTATTGTGTTCCATTGCTCTATTTGTCTATTCTATGCCAGTACCAGGCTGTTTTGATTACTGTGGGTGGCCTTGTATTATAGCTTGATGCCCAGTATTGTGATTCCTCTTATTCTGTTCCTCTTTCTCAAGAGTGTTGTGTCTATTCATGGTTATTTTTTAATCCATATACATTTTTGAAGTATTCTATATCTGTGAAATGTGTCATTGGTATTTTAACAGGGGTTGTGTTGAATCTATAAATTGCTTTGGGTAGTATGGACATTTTAATGATGTTAATTCTTCCTATCCATGAATATGGTATATAGTTCCATTTATTTGTGTTTACTTAAATTTGTATCTTCAATGTTCTATAGTTTTCCAAGTATTGGTCTTTTACCTCCTTGGTTAAGTTTATTCCTAGGTACTTTATTTTTCTTGTTGCTATAGTAAATGGGATTTTTTTCTAATTTCTATCTCTGATGTTTCATTGTTGATGTACAAAAATGCCTTTGATTTCTGGATGTTGACTTTTTTGCAAAATTCATTATTAGATTAAGTAGTTTTTTGATAGAGTCTTTCAGGTTTTCCATGTACACAATCATGTCATCTGCAAATAATGACAGTTTTACTTCCTCCTTTCCAATTTGGATGCCTTTGATTCCTTTTTCTTGTGTGATCACTGTGACTAGAACATCCAAAACTATGTTGAATAGAAGTGGAGAGAATGAATACCCTTGTCTTTTTCTTGATTGTGGTGGGAAGGCTTTTAGTTTTTGCCCATTGAGTATGATGTTGGCTTCAGGTTTCTCATATATAGCCTTTATTATGTTAAGGCATGTTTCCTGTATTCCCACTGTGTTAGCACTTTTTTTTTTTTTTATCATAAATAGGTGTTGTACTTTATCAAATGCTTTTTCAGCATCTATTAATATGATCATATGGATTTTATCTTTCATTTTGTTTATATGGTCTATTGATTTGCAAGTATTCTACCAACCTTGTATCCCTGGTGGGATAATATTCAACCTATAGAATTTGACACATACACAAAGATGCATAGTATACAGTAATGTATGTTTGCAAACATACTTAGTAACACAGCATACATGCACATACCCACATGCCTATTTATAAGCATATTCATATAGATGGATATAATGTATTGAAATTGAATATTATCATTGCAGGCGATTCTTATATGCAATGGAGAACCACTATAGTAAAACTTTACTAGGTTTATAAATCCACTCATCACAGATTCCAGCCAGAGAATTGTATATTAGCCCCAGGGACTATATTCTTAAAAAGTTGAGAGTTCTTTAGCTGTATTTGCTACGCGGATGACATTTCCATGAGATTTTCATCCCAATTCTCCCTTCATAAGTGTGATAGAACATATCATTTCTCATTGATATCCATTAGGAGCATGCAGGAAACAAGGAGCACTGTTGCCAGATGGGCACCACAAGCACAAAGACAACTGACTGGACAAAGATCCCCTGGCAGTTGGGGCAAAATCAGTGTAAACCCCATTGTGTGTCTTCCCCACTCCATTCCCCAAGAATAAAGGCAATGAATAGAAATTTAAACACAACACAGCACAACAGCATTTGGGTCATCCACCTACTGACTTGGTGCCTTCTTCTGGAGAAGCCACTTACTCAGCCTATCCTCAGGGTCATTAATGGCCCACCCAATGTCAGTGTCCTGCCCTTCTTTGTTTTCACCATATCCCACTTGATGGGTTTTACTTCTCATTGAAGAGAAATACTTAACTAGACATCAAACCTCTCCAGAGGGATCTTTTCCAGTCTGCTGATGGATGGATGGACTTCTCCGAGTATTCTGAGTTTAAAGAATAGTAATACATTCGATCGTTCATGTTGCATAATAATTTTTAAATCATTAACTCATCCATCTAATCTCCCTCAGAGCTACGAGTTAGGACTTGTAAGTATGTGATTTTTCAGGGAGGGGTATTGGGGATGTTTTTTAATCTTCTGGCAAAGAACTGGGAAGAAATTGGTGACTGATAGGTATCCACATGTAGATCTTTCTAGTATGTTTCTCGGTCAGCTGATCACGTGGCCTTCTCCATGCCTGGGAGAAAGAGAATCAGAGTTCCAAGATAAAAATGAGATGTCTCACCTGTTTATAAGGCACAGCTGCTGAGAGAATTTAAAGAACTGAACTGTCTAAATGTGTTGACTTGAGGAGTTAACACTTTAAATATGAGAGCTTGCTTAGTGCAGCTGAACAAGCTGAAGAGTGACACCAGGTACTCGATGTCCCTCAAGCCTTCTTTCTGTCAGGAAAATACCACCCCTGAGATATTCCTGTCTTTGGTTCTCAAACATGATGTGATCAGAGGTGAGATGGAATCAGTCAGCCCATCACATGGTGTTATTGGTCAGGGTCAGTGCTGGTCCTGTGTCAGTTGATCTTCACTTATGAGCAAATGGGATCAGTTGGTCAAGGCTGACTTGGTACTGAAACCCAGCAGTCCCACTCTGGTGCTTTAGTTCAGCTGTGCCAAGAGCTAGAAAGAGAAACCAGATCTCAACTTCAAGTTAAAATATCTTATTGAAAGTAAATGCATTCAATATAAAATTGAACATAAGTGATTGTTTTTACCCAATATAGTAGACATACAGTGTCTGCCCCAGCAAGGTGAAAGGTTATGCTGATCGAGAAAGATTCTTTTCCCATATCATAGAAGCATTTAAAAATGTCCTCACTCTTCACTTTTGTGTGGCTTCTAAAAAAAGGTTTCTTTATTATAGCCCCATGTCTGCCTGTTTAATGGTCTTAACTGACATTGTAGTCTTGCCTTGGTGACTCCACATTATTTTATAATTGTGAATTAGGTTGTTAGTAGCACCTGATTACGATGTCCCTGCCAGCAGCCATTGAAGAGCAAAGATCTTTTCCAATTAGATTTAGCCACAGTGAAATCAAAGGCAGCATGAGTAATTACTAACAAAATCCACAAATCAATATGTACCCTCTTCCAACTATTATGAATATACCTTCTTACTTTCCTTCTCAGTGTGATTTATGGGTAATATGATTAGAGTAGCAGGGCTTCAATGTAACAGCACTATTCATTAGAGGACAGAATGTGGGATGAGGCATACATCTCTTGGAGCCCACCCAAATGGCTGAGTTACTTAGATGCCAGAACGTTCTTATTAAAAGGTGATCTCACCCTGCAAAATGGCATCATGGCATGAACCACCTAGAGAGCATTAAACAGAAGCTGAGCATATAGTGAAATCCAGGCGCCACATTTTGTTTTGCAGAAAAGTGATAAATACTGTGGCAGAATGTATTTTAACGATAGTTCAACTTCCCATAGATTATTTTATCATCTCACACAGTCCTTGCTAATTTATAAAAACAACAATATCCAGAGATGGGTGGTGGTTGCAGTTGCTGTTTGTTTTCTGTTCGTATCCCCCAAAGTTGGCTAAAATTCAGATGACCAGCAGCTTAGCTATTTCCAGCTTGCTGTGGTCAATGCTGTGGAAATTATTGCTGGGATAAATATATTTCTGTGAAGAACATGATGAGCACTGTCTGGCTTGCCCTGGGCTTTCATCAAGTACTGGCCAGAAAGAAATATGAATGTGGTAACATATGTAACTCAGATTAATTTCCCATCTAGAGATGCGATTATGAATCATGACTTAGGAGTTGAATTTGGGTCAGCAAAAGCTTCCTGATTCTTTCTCCACTTAACAACAAGGCTGTATGTATCATTTTGTTCTTTGGGACACCATCCTAACTCTCTGGAAGGGACTCAGTAGCAGATAAGAAACATTTAGTAGCTAAGCCTAAAGTGACTTCACAGTGTTTGCTAGTAAGTTGTGAATAAGGAAACCAAGTCCTTTCTGAGCACAGTCAAGCTCTGGTGTTTCACTGCATTTTATATTCATGGGCCAGTCTTTCAAGACTGGAAATTCTCTTCTGCAAAATGACAGGCAAAAATGCACAGATCTCAAAAGATGAAAATGCTAGTGAGGATTTTGCAATGAAATTTGATCTTTTCAGAATGAGTCCAGTAAATAGAAAATTCCTCTGCACAGCCCCAAACTTGAGCACTCCCAGGCGGCTCGGAGTGAAGCTACCGCTCATTCTGAGGTGGCAGACTCGAAGGCCACAATTGCTTACTGTAATCACTTTAGGAAGGAGAAAACCTTTGAGAGCTGAGGGAATGTCTGTTACAGGAAGGACTCCAGAAGATGATACAAGTACTCTAGTGGAAGAGATGAAATTGATTAAAGAGATTGATTTTTTAAATCCATTAATGTAGAGAAAAATCTGAGGATAAAAAGCTGAACTAATTTTAATTAAGCACTCTATTCTTAAATTATCTTTCTTAAAAAAAAAAAAATATATATATATATATATATCACCCTTTTTGTGATGCTGGGTGATTCGGTAGAACCCAAGGAGTAGGGAAGACTATACCTAAAGTAGAGAAAGTAACATTCTGTTTGGAAATGTCTCATTTATGAATGAGACAAAGGATTTCAAATAGAAAAATTAAGTGCCAGGTAACACATTTATTGGGAGGAAGAGAGTAGGTAGGTGTAACTTTGTCCTTTCTCCTTCGACCCTTTCAAATCCTTTCTCTGGACTTCTGGAGTTCTGTAGTCTTAGGACTCTTTTTAAGAACAAGAGCAAGCTAGTCACTAATTTAAATGTTTCTTGAAGAGCCTCAGGCTGGTCACCTCCGACTGCAGCTCCTTTGACACAAACTTTCCCCCGTGTTCTGGCTGCACCCTCTGGCTGACCCCAAACCTCCCTTGGCATTTTCCCAGGCCTTCCACCTCCTGCAGTCTCTGGGTTTCTGATCCCTGCTCAGTCACTTGCCTTTCTGGAGATGGCTGACAGCTGCCTCATCACTGGACTCTCTCTGGCCTTCCAGGAACATAGTCCTTGGTCCCATCTCTCTTCCTCTTTCCCAGGAAGGGTCTCTTTCTTCCTCTCTTCTCCTCTCCCCTCCTCTCCCTCTGCCCTGTCACCAGGTAAATGCCTCCCTCACTAAACCTCATGAAGCCTCTGAAGAGTTCTTGAAGCCTTCACCCTTCCACTTCAGATGGGAGAGAACCATCTCCCTTTCTCCCTGACAGTTCTCTCCACCCGAATTCTTGACTTTTCTCATCCCTGTGGAGGTTCACAGTGGGCTAAAGCTAATGGAACTGGTTTCACAATATTTTGGGAGCTCCTTCCTAGTTGATCCAACTCTTCACTTCAGATTGGGGAAAAAATGGCATTCACTGAATTATCTAACTCAGGGACCTTTGCTAAAACTCTGAGACAGAGGGGAGTTCATTTTAATATCCTCAAATAAAGATTTCAGATATTTCATTTTTTCCCTTCGAGTATTCCCTTCATGCCTATATATTATCCCTAGTCCTCTTCCCTGATCTGGTCAGTCTGGATCCCCCTGAGAGGGTGAGGAGGAGGAGGACCAGGAGCAGTGGTGGTTTGCTGGAGCCCATCCCACAGCCCCTGGACAGCTCCTCAGCGAAGCGAGGGAAGGAGCCACAGATGGCAGGTGTGCCTGGCACCTGCTCCTGTCCAGTCTCACCTGCTGTGGAGCAGGGCTCCTGTCTGACAGGCTTTGAAAGCAGCCCAGAACTGCTGCTTCTACCCATTAAAGTGCAGCATAATGGCCATTTGAAGACAGTGCTTCAGCAAGCAGCAAACGCTGATTATAGGCCATGTTAATTTCCCATTTTACAGTTGGTGTGGCCATTGGAGGAGATAAACTTAACATCTTCTCATTCTCCTTTCAGTAACCAAATATACAAACATAAAGCATTGTTCTCCCTAAGTGCTACATGGAATCCCACCTGTCTTGATTTGTTATCAGTCCAGAAGAGAACAGTAGATTTTAAAACATAAGAGAAATTTTGAAACTAAACAGAACTGGCAAGAGACCACATGAATAATTAAGCCCATCTAGAAGTTCTCTTAGAAGGCCATTACTTGTTCTTGGAATCTATACACGAGTGAGGAACAAAGAATATTCTTGCTGTATAAGCTCCTAGCTCATCTTGAAGGAGAGAATTGCAAAAAAAGCCCCACACTCCATTCATTGCTCAAAAAGATCCAATTTTAACCCATAGTTTCAACCAATCAGTAACACAATCTGTTAGGGTGCGCTTGAATTGGAAAGTTCTCAACAAATGGTTTCAAGGCTTAGTCATTATTTCCTGAAGCTTCACTAAATTAGTAACATTGCAGGCTAATGACTCAATTTTGTTTAATGTCATTGTTCATATTCTTAGTATGCATAGATCATGCCCTATTGCATAACACTTAATGCAGGAACATTTTCAAGGGATAATTGTGGTTCTCATTCCATATCATTGTTTAGTACTTTAAAATGGGAAAGTGGAAGGCTTTGTATTTCTATAATTATTTTTTTTAAATGCTGCTTGGATAAAGAATTTGTATTGGAAAGGGAAAAATCCTTAATGTCTCTCACTTGGGAAGATTTTTATTTTCATTTTCATAATCAGGTGCTTTCTGCAGGTGCAGTTGCTCCACCAGCACTGAGACTTCCTTTGCAAGGCTGCCTGCCAGAGTAGTTCAGTTCAAGGGAGTGAGATCTAGTGGGGAGTATTGCTGGATCCATTGTGATCCTTCCTGCATAGACCTCATCTCACTTCATACACACAAGCCCAGTCCACCAGCAATTCCTAATGCTCTTAATCCCCAGCCCCCCAAAAGTGGGAGGTGACTACTTCTTTCCTAATGGCCGATATCACCTTGGTCCAACCCACCCTCATCTCTCACTGTGACTAGATGAGTATCAGTTGTGTGTAATTTCCTTCTATTGGGTCTCCAGGACTGTCTGCAAAGAGCAAACTGAAAAATCTTATATTCCAAAAATCCTTCAGAAGCTTCCCACCTGAAGGAAAATCTCAACTCCTCACCATGGCCCACAGACACTGTGTGGTCTAGCCCTGTCAACCTCACACCTCATCTTCTGTCCCTGAGGACATCTTTGAATTCTCAGCACACCATCTTTATCCAAGCTCTGTCTACCTCAGGGCCTTTGCACAGGTATATTGTTTCTCTGCCTGAAATACTCTTTTTCTAGATTTTGTCCCATGGGGTTAACTCACATGTTTCCTTCTCAGAGAGGTCTTTCTTGACTCCAATCTAGGAGCGATTTTATGCCTCCCCCTTTATCAGATAACTTTCAATCAGAAGTTAGGACTAATTGTCTAGTTGGATGCCTGACATATGCTTGGTTAAGTGCTGAATCCTTAGTGCAGAGAACACTACAAGTCCTTTGGGCTTAGTAGATACTGGTAAAAAGAGGGAGTGAGTGTTGTATACAGATGCTATTGGTTCTTTCTGTGTGAAATTATTATTGATCCTGAAGAGCTACATACCTTGCTATGTTTTAATTACTTAAAATGTCAGCTTGTGGTTGATTTGGAAAAGCTGTATTTCTAGTTACTAACCTAAGATCATGTGAGTATCATTTTGCATTTGTTCACATTTCATCCACTCCTCCTTACAGGTAAACCTTTGGAGTCCAACCCTAACTCTAACCTAACCTATAGAACTGGGGCTGAATTAAAATGTTGAAAGACTTCAGTGCATTGTAATTAATGCCTGCCATTCCTTTGATTCCCCTAAGTGTCCCTGTCCCCTTCCTTGGGAGGCACTGACGAAGTGAGCCAGGGTATCAGGATTGGAGGCCAGCAGAGAACTGGTGCCCCTGAGAAAAGCACTGGGGCCCTAATAAGCAAACATTTTGTTCCCAGCTGGGACCGTGGCTGGGGGTAGCACCTGTTGATGCTTCCTCAGAGTCACCCTCATATGACGGCTTGAGAGAACTGCATCCTCTGCTGTGTAGCATTTCTATTACCATCACCAGGCATGTATACCATTTGTGTGTACTGCTCTGGTGTTAATAAATCGTTTGCCTGCATCTTCAAATAAGATTTTCCTATTTTCCTCAGATAGTTATATTGTGCGTCCTTTAATTGACAAGTGACTAATCTCCCTCAGATTAAAAAACTTCAGATTCTCATGTTCTAATTTCAATGTAATTTTTCAAGGATAATATCATCACAGTTATTCTTTTTAATATTATAATAATAATATATAGTAATGATTTACCTACTAGAGTAAAGATGCTTTTTTTTAACATTCAAATGAGCTTTTAAGAACTTAGCTGAAGCCCTGGCTGGTATAGTGGATAAGGTGCCAGCCTGCAAACCCAAAGGTCTCTAGTTCAATTCCCCAGCCAGGCCACATAAGCAGGTTGCAAGCCAGGTCTCTAGTCAGGTCTGTAGCTGGAGGCAGATGAAAGGCAACCATACATTGATGTTTCTCTCCCTTTCTTTCTCCCTCCCTTTCTCCCTCCCTGCCCCTCTCTCTAAAAATAATAAATCTTTTAAAAAAATAAATAGAACACAATTTTTTAAATTTAAAAAAGAACATAGTTGACATGGTCAAATGAGGATCACACTTGGTTCTCCCTCCACTGCTCTATTTCATATGTTAGGATGTTTGCTCCACTCAATCTAAAGTCATTCACTTCCGGGTAAGGGCAACTGATCTTGAATTTTCACCTGCTTGAGCTGGGATATTTTTTAACCTCTCTCTTCCTGATCTCTCTAAATGGTACAGGGTACGTTTCCTGATGGGGGGACGTCATGGAGAATTTAAGTTTCTACCTCCTTCTGGCTACGCCCCTTGCTACGAAGCCTTACTTCCAAAAGAAAAGATGAGATTGGAGCCTGTCAAAGAATATAAGCGTGATGCTGAAGGTGTTAGAGATCTTCTGGGAACCACCCAGTTCCTTTCCCAAGCCTCCTTCATCCCGTGCCCCATAGACACCAGTCAGGTAGGTTCAGGCTGGCAACAGGAGGCAAACTATGTGGATGAAGTAATGAAGCTGCATCCTTCCTCTGTTGTCTTTGAACAATTCCTGTCATAGCTTCTGTGGAATTATCATGTCATGTGAACAACTGTTACTCTTCATGTTTCTGCCACATGCATAGATTGAGCTCTGTAAGTTTTTCTCCACCAATGGCCACGTTCGGCACTAGCTACATACAAGGCACTGTACTAGGCTCTGTGAAAGCATAGGCAGGAATAACTCAGTATTCTCTGGGAATTCACAACCAAGTTGAAGAGGTTAAAAAGACTAACGTATAAAGCTAAATGTAATAAAAGCAAAAACCAAGAGTGTACACCAGTAAATGATAGACACCCTTTCAGCTGAATGGTCCTAGAATCCTGTGTAAAGAGGAAAGAATTCAATCCAGGCCTTCAGTGAGCTTAACAAGGAGGGTATCCTGGGGTGAAGTAGCAGGGATGGGGTAAATAAGGGACAGGTGGTAATGAACATTCTCCTGTGACTAGGTGCTTGGAGAAAATGAAGTATGTAGAAGAATAGTTGAAAATGAAACTGGACATTATGGGATAGAGAGAAGGGCTTTGAATGTGATAAATGAACTTTTTTTTTTTTTTTTTTGCCCTTCTAAAGTACCTGTATTTTGAGAAAGACATGTTCACATGGTTATAACGAGAGCCATAAATAGCTTTCAGTATTCGTAACAGTGCTACTCAAGTCATTATTCTAGATGTTAGAGAAAGTATATGAAAAGGAACCTTGACTCTGAGGTGCTTGGGTTCATAGTTTGTATGCATATAACTTTTTTGGTGTGTAGAAGGTCTTGAGCATGTATTTCCCACAATATTCATACAACCCTGTTACATTCAGCCATGTGTGCACGTTCCTGAATTTCCTTCGTACATCTTGTAGCTAATGATTGTGAAGTCCAACGGAATAGAAACTGCAGCCTTTCCCTGCTGACTTCACAGAGCCTAGTACAGCTCTTGGAGAGCACTTGGACTTGAGAATGCTGATGGTAAACTGGGGAGGAGTCTGGGAGCCAGGGTGACCCAGGAGCTCCATTACCTGGTTCCTGTGTATTCTAGATGGGAAGCTTTTCCATGGACACAAGGCCACTAGTGCCCAGGTGGGGAGAAAATGTAAGTAAACAGGAACACCAGTCCCACTCTCCTCACTAAGTTATCAGAAAGGGATGTGCTATGCAGAGAAGGCCTATGGAAGAACTAGGGCATCGGAAACAGTTCAAAAGAGTGAGGGGAGATTTTGATGAGGGAGGAAAGGAGGGCTTGACCAAAGAGGGATAGGAGCTTCTAAACATGCAGAATTGAGCATTTGGAAATGAAAGAACAGAGATAAGCCACAAGCCAGAGGAAGGGTGCTGTGAGGACCCAAATCAAAATGTGTATGGACCCTGGAACTAGGGAAATGTTGGTAGAAAATAAAATAGGGAAGTTCTTATCGAAAAGGTACAATTTATTATCTAGACAGAGACCTTGTAATTTTTTAGAATCTATCATTCTGTGAAACTATTGTCAAAGGAGAAATTAAATACCAGATACCCGCACTGAGTCAACTCCATTCTCCCTGGGGCATGTTAACCAATTTGCAGGTTAAGTATCACTAAGTAGAGCCTTGTGGTTCCACACGCACAGTGCCCAGTGCTGGAACCACCCCAGCTCCTGGCTGAGTGCTAAGAAAAAGAAGCCCAGCTCTGAGCCACACAGTTCCAGACACCCAAGAGGGTGTTTTCAAAGCCAGTGTTACTCAGTCCCAGGTAGTCACTGACTGAGGGCCCTGAACCTGTGATAATGGTTAATTGATCGAGGCTCCTTTCCACATTTCCCTCTTTCACTGAAGCATGTGGTTCCTCCGACTGTGATCAACTAAGGAGCACTTAGTTTAAACAGGTTATCTTCATTGACTGGTAAGAGGCAAATACAATTGTAATTTGTAGTAAACTATAATTTAAAAATTAGGGGGAAAGAGAGAAACTACTTGGGCCTCAGTTTGTGACCTCAGTGGACAGAGATGAGTTCCAGAAGCTCGCCCTGAAGGTAATTGGGGAAAACTTTTCAAAGATAGTGATACTTGAGCTAAATTCAGAATAATAAACACTGAGGGTATTTGTATTAAAACCAGGGCTGGGCAGCAGTTAAAGCATAAAAACAAATTTTATTGAGGATCTTCTACAATAGAGGGAAAGAAACTCCAGACCTAGAGTCAATTTTGAATACAACACCACCAGGGGGATTTATAGCCAAGAAGCAGGTTGAGGAGTGAAAGCAGAGGGTGGTCAGTGACGGACAGTTACTAAAAGGAAATATCAGGGATTGGGGTGAATTCTTGCTAAACTGATCTAGCAGGATTCTAGCTGAAGGCAGGTCAGAATAATCCGCCCCCACCTGGGAGATGGTGGGAGAAAAAGAAATTTCATCAGATATGGAAGGTGATCGAATATCAAAGGTAGTGGATTCTCACTGATTTAGCATGATTCTTACTAAAACTGGGGTCTTGAGAGCAAGGCTAAGAACAGAGCCTCATCCGAGAAGGGCTCAGAAGCATCTATATAGTTTGGTCAAGAAGAAAGTCTCTATTTGTCATGTGGTGTGGAGTGGTATGTGTGTGTGTCTGCATATTGTGTGTATCATGGGGCATATTAAGGTAAAATGTTGCATATGCAAATGCACAGAACTGTGGAACATGTGGCCTTTTGGAAGAATTTCAAAAAGTTTATAGAGAGGATGTGTTTGAGAGGACTGCGATAACTGAACTGAAGAAAGACACTATGTTTGGTTAAGACATCTACTCTGTGTCTCACTTGGAGACACTCAGAAGGAGTTTGTTTTAATGTGGCTTAAATTTATAGACTCATCACTCTGGCCACAGTGTGGAGTATAGATTGGGGGGCTGGGGGGTATTAGAACAAAGAGGCTATGACACTGGTCTAGGGAGAAAATAATGAGATTGTGTGCTGTAGAGGAGGGGACCCTTCGGCAAGATGCTTAGTGAATAAACATTCAGACTGATGAGGTAGGCCCATAACAGGTGTGGATGATGCCAAGGGGGAAGATATGAGGATGACTTTCAGGCTTAAAGCAATGGTGAGGCCATGTAAGGAAAAGAGAAAATAAAAGCAGGTAGATTAAAGGGTTTAAAGAAAAGAGCATGAATCACATATTGAGTTCACTTTGGCGGAAAAATCCTGCGGGCAGTTGGAACATTGGGTCTGAACTTCAGTAGAGTCCATGGCTGGAGATACACTTGGGAGTGCCCATCCCTGGGTAGGTGAGATCTTCCAAAAACATAGAGAGAGGGAAGGTCCAGGGAAGCATTCACAGGTGGCACCAGCATCTGTAAAGAAGACTGAGAGGAGATGGCCTGAGAGGAAGCCAAGAGAGGAAGGGACCCCTGGAAGCCACTCCCCCTGGGTGATGTGTAGTGACTTCCACTAGGGCACCTGATCCATGGAGATGTTATGATAGACTTTGGAACAATTGGCTCCTGTATTTCTGACTTCACCCTTGTTCCTCTTCCTTTTAGGTGGTTTTGCCCCCTCACCTAGAGAAGATCCGAGACAGACTGGCTGAAAACATCCACGAGCTTTGGGGAATGAACAAAATAGAGCTTGGCTGGACGTTTGGCAAGGTATGGACTCCAGTGGCCAGGCCAAGGTCGGGGGTTGGGTTGCCTTTTTACCTGGAAGGCATCTTCAACGACTTACGTGAGGAAGGGAACCTCTTGAGCCAAAACTCACTCCTTAACCTGTCCAGCTTCCACTGTGTTCAGCAGGAGGCTTGTTTGGTGTGGTCAAGAGTGCTGAGACCAGCTTTGCACAGACAGAACTGGGAACCTACTTCCCCTTTTACTCCCAAATGCTGCTTTCCTTTACTCCGGGAATATTGAGTGTGGTTGATCCTTGGCACCCCTTAGAGAAGCCTCTTCTCTCCCTTTCCCTTCAGAAAAGCTGTCCTTTCTGCATGGGTGGTAAAAAGAGGTTGATTCATTGCCTTGAATCAGAATTTGTTTAATATGGTTTTCAGAGGTATCACTAAGATTAATGGATGCTCAGAGGAGGTTAAAAAATCTCTTTCATTAGAAAACATTTCTCAAGGAGGCTGAAAATTGACTTTGTTCTGTGACTTGTGTAAGGTCCTGTCTGAAAGCAGAAGGCTAGGTGAATTCTGATTCTTCCTATGACTCTGACACTCTCAAATTACCCATAGGCCAATTTAGCCACTGATAGGATTCCTGCACTCTAGCACGTATGTATTGATACAGCTACCATGAAATATGGTCTTTAAATCTGACCACCTCCCTGCTGTATGCTCTTATAACTCCACAAACCTCTCCTTTAGAGAACTACACACAATTGCAATTTTACCTTTATTTATATGATTATCTTATGGTTGCTCCATGACCCTTCAGACTATCTGCTTCATGGGCCTGGGGCTACCCCAGCTCGCTATTGAACTCCTAATGACTAAGCTCAATGCCCACCAAAGAGTAGACACTGAACAAATATTTGTTGAATGAATGAATTAGTAGCTGTAAGCCATATGTAGCCACTGAGTGCTTGAAATCTGACCAGTCTGAGTTGAGATGTATAATTATTAAGTTCCCACCAGACTTGGAAGACTTCCTAAAAAAGTAATACCAAATAATTATTTCATGTTAACTACTATTAAAATGGTGAATATGTTGGATATAGTGGGTTAAATGAAATACATTATTCAAATTAATTTTACTTGTTTCTTCTTGTTTTTCTAATATGGCTACCAGAAAGTTTGAAGTTATCAGTGTAGTTCACATTTGTGACCAATACTGCTCCTGGCCAGCACTGGTCCAGATTCTGTAGTCCTGCATGTTCTGGGGAATGATACCCATCAGCATTATGGTTCCATGAATTTGGTAGGCGCATGACTACCATGGATAAAATTGCTTCCCTGAGAAAGGATGTCTGAATGCAGACACCTGACTAGAAACAAATCCACAGAGCAAAAGCCACTGGCAGCTTGGGGACTGTGTGTGTCATTTACTACAGAGAAGACCATCTATTTGTCTGTCAGCAAACAGCTGTCTTGGTCTTCCCAGGTATAGATTCCTGGGCCATGTTTCACGGTGTGTTCTTTCCTGTGTTTCAAGGCAGTGCCAGCTGTCAGACTTAAATTATATTCTTTATGTTGTCACCTAGATACGGGATGACAATAAAAGACAACACCCTTGCCTTGTGGAGTTTTCAAAGCTACCCGAAACTGAGAAGCATTATAACCTGCAAATGTCAACTGAAACCTTAAAGTGAGTGTTTAATTGAATTGAATTTGAACTGAACAGTGAGTGGATGATTTAATGCCTTATAACTAAACTTCAGATATGTCTCTTGCCTGAAAAACATAATGCATTCTGATAAGTTAGAGGGTGATTATTCATGCCACAAAAGGATTTAGCATGGTGAGTAACACCTCCACCATTGTTATTTAGCATATATATTTCTTTAGAGTCCATTTGCTACTTGTCAGGGAGAGGGAAAATGTATGCAGGAAAAAAAGAAAAAGAGAAACAGAACCAAAGGACTAACTGCTTCCTACAATTCAGGTTATATCAAGAAAAAAAAAACAAGGTATTTCTAAACACCAATGGAAAAACATGCTTTAATTCACTAAAATTCCATGTGAAAACAACTCTCTGTGATTCCACCCATAATTAAAAGCCTGATTCACACTTTAAATTTTTTTACTCCAGGTTGGTATCTCCCATCTTGAACTGGTTTTGTGCTTGTTGCCCGTTCTCTGTGTGTTGTGTTTCTGTTCCTAGTTGTCACAGCAGCACATTTTAACACTGTGCTTTTGTTGGCATATTAATGCTCTGTCATAGTGCCTCATCTCAAGGTTCACCATCGGATGCTTCTAGGGGGTGCAGCTCTGGTACCTCACACTGTCTTGCACGCTCAAGGCACTGTACAGGGAGCACATAGAAAATACTCACTGCCTTGTGGAGTTGCTATTCTGATCCTATTTGTTCCCTGAAATTAGGGAAGTGGTATTCAATCCCAGTGTAAATTTGTAAGCTCAAAAAGTGGGGCTATGAACCAAGTTTTTTTACATTCTTACACTTGCTATCATCTATATCTGGAGTTGGCAAACTATGGCCCATGGGCCAATCGGACTAGCCACCTATTTTTATAAATAAAGATTTATTATAACAAAGCCAAGCTTGTTGGTTTGTGTATTGTCTGTGGCTGCTTTCACTCTTTATAATGGCAGGGTTGAGTACTTGTAACAGACCTGTGACCCACAAAGCCTAAACGTTTACTATCTGCCCCTTACCAGGAAATTTTCCAGTAACTCCCTGATCTAAACAAATGATGATTGTCTGCTTTTATCAACTCAGATATGTAGGGTTCTTGCTGCCCTTACAATTGACACTAGTCTTTCCCCTCTGTCACATCACAGAACCCTCCTGGCCTTGGGATGCCACATTGCTCATGTTAATCCAGCTGCTGAAGAGAACCTCAAGAAAGTCAAACTGTCCAAAAAGTAGGTGATTATTTTTTCTTAGTGGTTCAAGACTTTAATTCATTAGTCTGAATTTTTTTAACTGGGAGGATGGGGGACCCATACATGAAGGCAGATGACAGGCTCCTCTGGTTACTGAGGCTGCACTGAAATCCCCAGACAGAAGCCTGCTGAAGTGCCAATGTTTCCAGCCCTTCCCTCTTTTTGCTTCTGCCCGGATCTGTACTACCATGATTTAATTTGGGCCCCTAAATCTGCATGTATGCTACTCTTCCTTTCACGAGTACCTTCGGTGTCACATGTGCTTACACGTTAGGCATGCACTCACTGATGCATCATCCCCTGGCTCGTGTCATGTGCCAGGTTTGGATGCTCACACAGTCACACAGGTGTCACATTAGCTATGAGCCAAGGCAGAGCCAGCATGAATCAAATGGTTCTCTCCCCCTTCCTGTTCAATTCTGAAGCTCTCTTTCCGAGGCTGAGAGCGGCATAGCTGAGAGGCAGCCACTGGCCAAGGCCGCTGGGCTCAGTGCTCAACGATTGGTGTATGTGGACTCTGCCCAAAAGCAGGTGGCCTGAGGTGGACAAAGGGCAGTACAGTTACGCCTACAATAGCCCCTGAGTCTCACACGGCTTAGAGGTTCCTGAGTGGCATGAGCCTTGGCCTACAAGTCCTTCCATTTAGGTTCTGTCTCTGGTCTGCACATTCGGTGGCTCTGAAGCTATGAATGCCTCTGGACTCACCTTCCCACATGGATGTGATCAGCTGCTCTTCTGAGAGTCACTCCATGGCGTGCCCTTGTCCTTTCCATTCACACATGCATCTACCAGGGCTCATATGGAGTTTTTTCCCATTTTCACAATATCTTCAAATTAAAGGCTGTGACTCCTGGACTGGACACCTAACCACAAAGGTCACCTCAAGCTCACATGTTCTCTAGTGCCAAATTCTTTAATTCCCTGAGTAAAGGTTTAACTGTCTAAGATGGAGTGATCCTTCTCTGCTGATTTATAAGAGACCATTTGGCTCAAGGTCCTGTCTTTGTCAGTACAGTTGGAACCTTTTATATTTTAAAGTAGGATGAAACAGCTTTGGGTAATGTGACAGCCTGCTAAATGTGCCCATTACTTGTAAGGCACTTAAGTTTTCTTAGAAATCAGAATGGATTTGCACTGATCATCCACTTTCTCCAACATGCTCTTTTGAATTTGTGACACACATGGGCAAAAAGGATGGTAAATGAGGGACTTTCATCTGTTGACTTGAAATAGAGCCAGGCTATCCATTCTCCCACAGGGAAAATGCAACTGTGGTGGTATTTTCCTAGTTTTTTCACCATGTGCTATTGATCTAAAATGTGGGATGGGGAAGTTATATAGATCTGTTCAAAATATAATTTTTTTCATTTATTTGTAGCTACATGATGTCCAATGGCTATAAGCCAGCCCCTTTGGATTTGTCTGATGTGAAGCTATTACCTCCTCAGGAAATTTTAGTGGATAAGCTTGCAGAAAATGCACATAATGTCTGGGCAAAAGACAGAATAAAACAAGGATGGACCTATGGCATTCAACAGGTGAGAAGTGCTGAGTCAGGCTTGCTCAACAGGTGAGAAGTGCCAGGTCAGGCTTTCTCAACAGGTGCGAAGTGCTGGGTCAGGTCTGATGGAAAGATTAGGAGATGTGATCATTCATCAACATGCCACTTTTCTTTGATGGGTGTTAGATTGGAAGATGGGGGTTGTCCTTGCACTCTGTCCCTCCTGCCTCAACTCATTCATTATTTATGGAATCTTGGAACTGGACAGCATTCCTAATGGTTACATTGACATTAATTCCAGGCACAATTTCAATTTTGTAGAAATGGATAGGCTTGCTTTTCCTTTGTTCGTCTTGCCCACATGTGATCATGTTACCCTTATGTATGTGCCCACTGTCTGCACCTGCTCTCATTCCCTCCCTGTCTGGCTATATGTCTTATGCCAAATTGAGCTTTCATGCCACACTCCAAGGCCAGGGTAAGTCTCTTACAAATCAACATCACAGCTCAGCAGTATTTTTGGAATGGTCTCAGGTATCCACCACTGAGAGAGGAAAGGAGGGGCACTAGCCCAAGAGAGGCACAAACCAGCCTTCCAAGAAGCCTGTGCCACCTTACTTCATTCAGTTCATCAGGCCAAGATTCCTGGGCAGCCAAGATTCTTAGCTTGAGCAGGAGGCAGCCTAAGAACCAGGGCACAGCAAGGAATTAGGAAGAGTTTAGAGCCAAGTTCAACCCCAAACCATCTGGCACACCTCTCTTCTTGAAAAGCTTCACTGATCTCAGTGAACAGTAGGGTTAATGTCAAGGAAGTTCAGGAGTAGCTGTGTGCACACAGTTGCATTCATGTCTGAGCTTCTAAACCTACACATGTGTAGAAGCCAAGAAGGCTAGAAATAAGGACACCATTATAGGTAGGGCATTGGGGGGTTCAAACAGCATATCGGGCATATCGAGAAAAAAGGTTTCTAATCACTTCATGACACTCCATTTTATTCATAGCCTGGCATTATTAAAATGTGTTTCTTTCATGCCAGCTTTGAACATTCATAAAAGTTTTCTATTCTCATTTAATCCTGAAGAGAAATAGTAAAGATACATATTGCTAAATACCATCACACTGGGGGAAGAGCTAGTAAACTCATGTGAGGAAGCCAGTGGGACAAGCTATTTGTAAAGACAACATGAATTTAACCCAAACCCCTCTTCTCTGGCTTTGCATAGGATTTGAAGAACAAAAGAAATCCCCGTCTGGTGCCATATGCTTTACTGGATGAGCGTACCAAGAAGTCAAATAGGGACAGCCTTCGTGAAGCTGTTCGGACATTTGTTGGTTATGGCTATAATGTTGAGCCCTCAGACCAAGAACTAGGTAAAGAGTGGAGATGGCTCATTCTGGCCCCAGTTTACTAAGCGTGTCTTCTTCTGGGGAATTGCTAAGTTGCTAACTTGGCATAGGTCTAACTCGTACTCAACTAGGTATATTTTCAGAGGCAAGGGCTGAGTGGGGATAACCATGTTTGATAATAAAACATTGTCCCATTGACAGGTGTGTCTATGATGAGCATGTCTGTGACCCAATCCCACAGGGAATAAGGTATCCTCCAGGGTAGCTGAGCTTTTCAGGTTATTTACTCACAAAACCTGTATTTCTTTTATTTTCCAAATGTGACTCTCAACTTACTTTCGGACCAGGTAATCTCATCCCTAAATGAAATTCTAGCACTGATTAAAATCACCAGTTTATAATTTATGATCGTGTTATTGTCATCCCATATCCCAGGATCTGTCAGGCCACTGGGGCAGCATTACAACTGATTAAGGGGATATATTTGAGGTAAGACAGACCTGGGTTCAGATCCTTCTCTCCTTAATTTATTGGCTCAGTGACCTGCAACAAGTGATCTATTGATTTCTCTCAGCCTCAGTTCTTCCACTATGAAATGACCTCATGGGATCACCACTAGGAAAAACTGAGTTAGAATCTCTAAAGGATCTGCTACAAAGTAATTGCTCAGTGAATGGTGGCTTCTATTATTACATTATGATACAAAGATGATTATAATGAACAAAATACTATTCTATTATGAACAGAATATGATATATTAGCTAGATGATGAGATCTATCATCAGTCTTCATTGTTTTTTAATTATTTTAGGGAATGCTGCCTAATGAATAAAGTTCTATGTTCTTTTTCTTCTGCACCCTCAACTCTCTTCTTCTCCTGGTAGCTGACCCAGCTGTGGAGAAAGTCAGCATAGACAAGATCCGATTTTTCCGGGTAGAGAGGTCTTATGCAGTGAGATCTGGAAAGTGGTATTTTGAGTTTGAGGTGGTGACCGGAGGAGACATGCGTGTTGGCTGGGCCAGGCCAGGCTGTCGGCCTGACATTGAGCTGGGGGCCGATGACCAAGCCTTTGTGTTTGAAGGCAGCAAGGTAAGTCTGGACAGTGTCCATATATCCTCAGTCCAAGGTTTTTATTCCTCCAAACATTTTCCTAGAAGTTGGAAGTACTGAGTGCTTGGGTCTCCAGCTTCAAAATGAGTGGCCAAGACCAATGGCTAATTTAAACCATTGAATGATTATTACCTGTTGATTCTTGTTTTGCCCTGTGAAGGGGAGGACTATACTGTCCACGCAAGTCCCTTCTGTAATCACCTGCTTATCTGCCTTCCCCTTGAGCTCGTTGCCTCCACTCCAGAGGAGGTTCACAGAACACTGTGTGTGTGGCAAGTATCTAGGGAAGTCTTACCACTTGGCCCTAGAGAGGATCCTGCTAATTGTCATAGCTGCCCAGGTATCGAGGGACTCGGACTATCTTTTCTAATGAAAAGATGTTTTATATATCTCAGTTTCATTCAACTATAAGACCACTCCTCCCTGTGACTTGTTCTTGATAGAGAGGTGAGTGCCTTGTTGAAACCAGGTACTACTACCAGTTAGGAGAAATTGCTTCCTTGGTCAGCTCTCTAGTTGCATGGGGCCTATTTTTAGGGCCTGTCTTTAGCTTTGTATGTCAGTTCTCTAAACTCTGCAATCTCATTTCCTAGGGCCAGCGTTGGCATCAAGGGAGTGGGTATTTCGGACGTACCTGGCAGCCAGGAGATGTGGTTGGATGTATGATTAACCTGGATGATGCTTCGATGATCTTCACACTGAATGGGGAGCTGCTGATCACCAACAAAGGCTCAGAACTTGCCTTTGCAGATTACGAGATTGAGAATGGTAAATTGACCACCTTTCCCTTCGTGCCAAAGCCGTGAGTTATAGGAAAATAACTATAGGGAATCCTGGGTGAGCTTGTCTACCTCCTTATTAAGAGTGTATGTCCTTTGAATATTTGAAACCCTGGTGGTGAAAACTGTGGTGGTAAAGGCCCTTATACTATCATTATTGAAGAAATTTAAATAAATAATATGGATAGTTGATATGCGTAGCATAAATGTAAGTTCTGTATCTCTATATAAACTGATTAAGAATCTTTCCTCTAAATCCCTGGTCTGTAGCTTGGCCATTCAAATTTCCCCAAGTTTCCTAGTATTACAAAGGAAATGCTAATTGCATGTAAACTAATGTCCCTGGCAGAAAAAAAAAAAAAAAAAGCCAATGAATTAAAGAATTATCTTTTTATTCTGGTTTAAATTGTCAGCTTGCATGTGTATGTAATTGAACTTGATGCTTTGATGAAAACCATTGAAACACAATGATTTAGCTATTCCTTTGAATGAAATACAATTTATTTGGCAATTCAACCATGCTGTGAAACCCAAGCACAGTGGCATTTATTAATGCCTGTGAATAGACTGCAATCATAGCAGTGCCTTAGATA
This sequence comes from Noctilio leporinus, assembly GCA_004026585.1. Classification (NCBI taxonomy): domain Eukaryota; kingdom Metazoa; phylum Chordata; class Mammalia; order Chiroptera; family Noctilionidae; genus Noctilio; species Noctilio leporinus. Next base: position 172,078 of record PVIW01001937.1, read on the forward strand.
CACAAAGAAGCAATCGGCGCTTCTCATTTCCCATCCACAGAACTACATATGTACAAAGGTCATTGGCACACAGGAGAAGGAGCGCTGGACTGTGAGCTAACTGCCTCACTCCTGACAAAGCTCTGTGGCCTCCGGAGAGGCTTGACTTAACTTCCCTGGCTTCACCTTCTTCATCTACAATAGACCAGAAAACAAGAGGATCAGCTGCAAAGTTCCAACCTCCTTGCCAGATATAAAACTCTGTGGCAGTGATTTACTGAGTGCGGTGCGTGCACCACTGTGGTTGGAGCGTTGCCCACTTGGCTGCTTCATCACAGACTAGAGGGAGGCCGAGAGTGGTTGAGAGAGAGCGAGGCTGCTCTTGGTGGGGAGACCTGGGCTCTCCTCCTGCCTCCACCCCGCCCCCACCTATGACGGTTTAGGTCCACTTGCTTTAACATCTTTGCATCTCATTTCCCTCCCCTCCTAAAATGATTAGGGCTCCTTGATGGCTCTAAATCTCTGAGACTTTACAACAAAGATACAGTCCCCACCAACAAAGCTTAAAAAAATAAAAAAGACAAAGCCTCATAGGCAAGATCAGCGACAATAAATCAAACTGTACATATAACAATGTAAATATTTCTTATTTGCAGAATGTCTTTAGCTTTATATGTCACTTTCGTACTTTTTTACGGATACTTGTTATCTGCAACACTCATATCCAACTGTGCTGTAAAAGAGCTTTGAAGAGTTTTCTGAGAGCCACCTCACTGGGGAACTAGAAAGGTGGCAAGTCAAAGTATTTTCCTAGAAAGACAGGAAGGCTAAAGCAAGATGGGGTCATATTTGAATGCCTTCTGAGAGGTTTAAGAATCAGAGTTCTAAAGAAAGAGCCTTATTTTTGCGGTCATGTGGGGAAGACATTGCCTGCAGAAAGGCTTGCGATGGGGTTCAGAGACAAAGAGGAGGAAATGTGTGGGTGGACAGGAGGGCAGTGTAGACAAGACCTCTTCTGACACCGCTCTTAGGAAACAGGTATTTACCCAGCACCCTCCATAGGCAGCATCTCTTCTTGAGGCTAGGAAGAGAATGAAACACTGAACAAAAAAGAGTCAGCTCATCCCCGAGGAAAGGAGGCCCCAGGGGTAGGAGTCCAAAGATGGAAGACTTTTTCCTGGCTCTCCTGAGCAAGAACGGAGGGCAGAGGTGAGGCTTTGAGAAAAGAATGCTGTCTTCTGTGCAGCTTCGGAGAACTTTGTGAAGTCCAAAGCCTTGCTGCTCAGTGTGGTTCACTTGTTAGAGAAATGCCGGCTCGGGCTTCACCAGGCCTCCTGAATCAGAAACCATTCAGACAAGAGACTTTGCTTTGCATGCATATTAAAGGATGAGAAGAAGTGATCTAACATACACTGACCTGCAAGTAGCACCTCTATCAGAGTTCATTTTCTAGTTGTAAAAATAAATAAGATGAACTCTTCTGGGGATGGTGTCTACGGGCATTCACAGTGGCCCAGCATTTGACGTACCATCTATTGGAGACTGTCCAGCAACATAGACTCTGACAAAACTGTCCCAGACCCCTGGTAATAGAACTGTTTGCCTTGATACCGAGAAGGCTGGGAAAACACCAAAACCTGCATGTGGCATGTGCTTAGGCCGACTTGGCAGAGTTCACCCTGTGTGACCTCAAGTTCTAATGAGGTTGCCTAAAATGAAGAAACATGTCAGCGGGGTCTACGGTAAACTCATGTGTGCTAAATGTGTCCATGACAGGACCAGGTGTGCTTTCCTTATTGAGGAGCAGAAAATCATTGTGAAAGTTGTTGAAGGCACAAGACCAGAATCAGAAAGCTAAAAAATTTTTAATGAAGCTTTTGAATGAATAATGAAAACAAAACAAATACCTAATGTTAAGATGTGAAAAAATCATCATTCAAAGCCTTTGGTTCAACATGGCAAATGACTTCTAGAGTGAAAATTCTGTGAAATTGGGATTGGCACAGAATGTTAAATAAAGAGCCTGAGATGACTGACTGCCTCTCAGGGGATGTAACTAGAGGGTCGCTGGGGAACTGGGGAACTGCAAGAAAGGGTCAGACAGGTTGAAGGATTGGTATGTGGAATTTATGGAAGATGAAGTTGGAAAGATAAGGCAAGGTGCATATCACATCTTCAAAGACCAAGACTCAGTCTTTTCATTCATAATACTTTCATGGTCTAATCTGAGCCACGTGCTTGGACTTCCTCCTCTCAGACATGTAGAGATGTTGTAGGGTTTGAGCAGAGGAATACTATAAAACATATATTTTAGGATAACTCTGCTTTTAGAGGTCATCTGTGGATAATAAAAAAGATACCTCATAGACCTTTTTTGTGTACAGGGATGTGATTTGACCTTCAGAATCACAAAGTCTAATACCAAGAAGCTTTTGTAATAGAATTGCACTGTATCATGTTAACACGTTATACTGTAGTATCATATCACACTTTAATAACACAAAGACAAGGTCAGTGGAAGGCTCTTACAGTCTGTGATGGCTTGGGAAGAGTAGTTAAAAGGGAGCCTGCTCTCCATTCTTTGATAACAATAGCCCAGGGGCCCAGAATAACCATATAGCATCTCTCTGTTTGCTGCATGTAGTGGAAAAAGGCAGCAGTTCTTGCTTGGGGCTATTAGGAAAAGTATCTGTTGAAAACAAAACATTTTGTGCACTGTCACCCCCATAAAGCAAGATCCTCTAGGAGTTTGTGTTCTGGTCACCAGCCTCCCAGCCTTGATTCAGGCCATTATCCCAGTAGGAGTTTTGTGTTGTGGGAAGTTTTTAGTCCTTTGAGAGAAGGAATGGGAGCAGACATTAAATTCATGGCTATTTTTTTCACTGGGCTATTTATAAGTTGCTATCTCCATTCTCGTCTGCATTGTAGATAATATGCGGTTATCTGCCTCATGAGAAGTTTTCTAATCAACGTTCTGGACCCTGATCCTTGGCCTAGACCATTATAGCTCTTACGGTTGTCACCTAAAGGCATCTGGAAGCTCAGAAGCTTCCGTGGTGAAACCTTTGGTATTAAGTCTTCTGTTTCATTCCATTTAAAGAGAAGGAAGATAAAATCCTGAATATCCTGCCAGATCTCAGAATGTGACTTCTGGAAGAGGCATGCATGCCAGTCTCCTGTTCTGCCTCTGTGCCAGGCACTCTCCTGGGTGACATCCTGCTCCTACCACAGCTTTGGTGTCTGCAGGGGCAGCTCCTCGGCTGTTCCTGCCATTAGCCTCGGAGGCTAACAGCTCCCGCAGCTCGGATGGCAGCGCTCCTGTAGGCAGCAAACTTGCCGCAAGGGTCACTGCCATCTCACTCAAACACGTTGGTGCCAAAGGTTCCTCTGTCAGTCTTTCTGCTAATGGGTGCTATGCTTCAAAAAGTGGCTGTGGCCAGGAATATATGCCTTTTGTTTCCTGTGTTTTCTGCAAGGCTTGTGACGAACTCAGCGCTGTCCCAGAACTCCGCCTTCATGAGGCTTAGTAGGAAATGAAAATGATAGGGTAAAGCATGTGCTGTTGGAGTAAGACTCAGAGGAACACCAGATTGTCTGGGCAGCCATCTAACCACTTCCCTCCAAGCCCTGTTTTTCCATTACCAGCAGTGATTTGCTCTTATCTGTCTTCAGTTGGAAATGGATTAAAAATGGCTCCATGGTTTGGATTTTCCTGAGAACTGGTTTCTTTCCAGGCTCCTGAGTTATAAAAAGGTCCTTCCCTTTTCTAATGACAAAATCAGTAGGAAGCCTTAGGATACAAAGTTTATCAGAACCTGGGGTGGCCTGCAGGATTTAAGTGCATGTGTTCTTGCTGTTCCCTTCCTGGAACAAGAAACCCCATGCACATCTTGGGTCAAGGTAATGACATTTGCACATTTTCTTCTCAAATCTCCCCAGAGAGAAAGGGGGTATTTCTGCCCCTCTTTCATTTTCCATCTTCTTATTTATCCAGTCTCCTTTGCAGCAATGGGCTCACTGGGTTGTGTGCAAAGTGCTTATGAGTGTCAGTGCTCATAGTACTGCCATGTAGCCTTACCAAATGGAACTTTATCCAGGTCAAGTCCAGGGAGCTTTGTGGCCAGTTGTGACAGGCAGCCCTTTTCCTCTAAGTGACCTGGAGTCTTCCATCCTAGGTCTTACGGTCATGGATCTCAGGCTGCCTGAGCTACAGGCAGACTGGTCAACAGCATGACACTGAGGAAAATCACTAGAAAAGTTGAAGAAAAAGTTTGCCACAAATTAAGTCATTGTGCATAAGAATTCAAAAGCAGACACCCTAGTCTCATTCCGTTGTTTTCTCTGGACTGCTTCTCAGGCCTCCTTGTTCTTGTGCTGGCTCTGTAGCTTACTAAGTAATGGACCTTGAGCAAATCATTCAACCTAAGTCTCAGTTTCCTCGTCTGTAAAATGGGAATAATAGCTAAAATCTACAGAGCCCTAAGCCCAGTGCTTAGAAAGTGCTTGATCAATATTAGCTATTGTGCCCCCCTTAACTACCATGCAAAGTTAATAAAGTTACATGAAGTGTCAGTGCCTCAAATAAAGAAGTTTTAGATATGGAAAGATAATTAGCCAGAGCCTCTCCACCAGGTAGAGGGAGCTGATCACATGTATCCAGTTATCAAGTATGTTGCCCCAGAAGAAAGTGCTGGTGCCTTATAAAGACTTATCTTTGTTTGCTCTTGGGCCTTTTCAGGTTTTCTCTTTTCTGACTTTAGGTCTTGATTTAGTGTCCCTGCTGCTGCTTTACAGAGCTGTCCCAGCTGTGCCTGCCTAGCCCTTGGCAGTGCCCAGCCTCTGTCCCTCCCACCTCTTTCACCTCTTGACTCCTCTGCTACTCCTTTTCTCGTGAAGGGTTATGCTCTCCCCTGTAAGAGGGCTTCTGCCCTGTAGCAGCCCCACTTAACTCTGTAATGAGTGCAGCCCCCTGCCCTGGGGCTGTAACTGCTGTTTAAATCTGGGGCATCATCTCCTGTAACATTCACACTCTCTCTTGCATACTGACTGGCAGCTGGGCTGTGAGTCAGAGGGTGTGGGATCTTGTCCTGTTTTATCACTTGCCCCTTCTCATGACCTTGGTCAAGTCCGTTTGCTCCTCAAGTCTTCAGTTTCATCCTCAGTAGAGTGCTGTGTCTTCTGCTGACAGATTAAGATTGATGAATTCCTTAGAAAAAAGGCCTTGTGCTAATATTACCTTTTCACCCTTCTGTATGTATCTTACATTGTTAGTGGGACTGCTATTCATAGGAAGTTGTTCACATGCCCTGAGTTATGCAGAAGTCCTCATCCATGCTTCTCCCCACTCGGGCTTTCATACCTGCTGCTTATTCCACCATTCAAGTTAATAGACAAGTAAGGAGAAGAGAGATTTTCTTCAGACATCCTATCTCTTCTCACATCAGGCTGAAACACCTGATGATCATGGCTCCCAGAAAAAATACTGTGGTAGTAGTTTTCTTGCTGGGTCACACCCGCCCCCCCTCCCCACCATTGAAGGCCAAAATACTGTCTTGGGAGTAGGGCTGTTTATAGCATAACACTGACCCTTATGTAGTTTATTTGTCATTTTTACATCTATAAGCTCTGTGGAATCAAGACAGTTTCCTCTTGTTGCTTCACATCTTACAGCACTGCATAGCATAGCAGCCCTCTGTCCCAATGGGGACTCAAGAGACTTGCCAACAAGCAATTCTTATCTCACACTGGCATCAAATTTCCAAAAATCCCTTATTCGTAAAATCCTCTGTGCATAGAAAGGAGATGGTTTCATCTATCAGGTTCCCTCATGTAAAAATGCCAGAAGCACAGCAGTGCTCAGGAAGTTGCAGATGGGCGTTGCTCTGATTGACCGGTCCATCCACCTTCCTGAGGGCCACAGCCACCAGTCTGCTCCCAGTCCTCAGTGGCCCTGAGAGGATGACCACCCCTACTCTGCTAACATGGCATTGAAGCTCTCTTTAAAAATAACATTAAACAGTGTTACTGTAAGTAGTGTCCTAAATGACTTCATCCTTTCTGAAAGCAACCAATTTAGCTGGTGAGGGATTGACTTTCCACTTATGTCACTTATCCCTGTACAACCTTCATGGCCTAGATAACAGTATAATATAAGCACTCGGGCTAGGAGGAGCACATATTGGCCCCAGTCTCTACAATCAAAATGGTCCTGCTCTTACTGTTGAATGTAAGCTCTATCTAAATTAGCTTTCGAATGTTCCCTTAAGTAAACATTCCTGTCCTAGAAGTGACACCAGTTCTGATGAGCAGGGCTCCAACCCCTGGTCAAGCCACCAGCCTCAGAGCCCTCCTCCCCTTTGGAGCTCCCAAATCCGGGATAATTATGATTTATAAACAGCCCACAAAGAAAAACACTGAGCAGTTTGAACTTCCGCCTTGGTCAGTTCTGCATGGCAGTTTTTTTGTAACATGGGACGGGCTCGGAGAGACAAGAACTGTTAGAGGGGAGAGAGTGTTCTAGTTCCCTCTCAAATCTCATGCCTTCCTGCTTAGGTGGGGACCTAACAGTACACTAGGAGGGCGGAGTTTGTAAACTACTTCGTAAACAAGCAGAATCATACTGGAAGCATTTAAAACTTCTCAGGAGCATAGTATCCAAATGGGAAGGACCATCAGAGGTCTTATTTCCCGGAGAATATGCTGAGACCTAGAAAAGTTAGGCATTTGCACCAGTCGTTGTTCAGTTTTCTTGTGCTGTTCTGTTTGGGGCAGTATTTAAAATCCCAGGGCCCAATAGCAGTTTTAGCTAAGGCATAGATAAAGAATTCTACTTTTTCCCTTTTTGGTTTTAATTTGACAGCTTATGTTTATTTACAGCTTAAGAATAATTTGGCTGGATGACTGTTTCTTTTTCCCCAAAATGATTTCAAACCCAGCCAAGGGTTGCCATAATCTCCACGTGCTTCCTGCCTTTGAGTTTCCATGCCAGGAAGAAAGACAAAGAATGGTGTCCCGTCTTTGTGACTGGGGCTGCTTGGCATCCTCACAGCTTCCTGGGATGGTTCTGCAGGCTCAGGCAGGGCTCTGTTTCCCCATTCTACAGGCTTTGTGCCCATTTGCTCCTTGGGACTGTCTCAGATTGGCCGTATGAATCTCGGGATGGATGCCAGTACCTTCAAGTTTTATACCATGTGCGGACTCCAAGAGGGCTTTGAGCCTTTTGCTGTCAACATGAACCGGGATGTTGCAATGTGGTTCAGCAAGCGCCTCCCAACATTTGCCAACGTGCCAAAGGATCATCCACATATAGAGGTAATGTTACATATTGTGGGCAGCCCCGCAGGGCAGGGCAGGTGGGCCAAGGCACTAAGCTCCTGCTAATGCCCTGTCACAGGGCAGCTGCTTACCTAAGTCCATGTCCTGCCTGCCTACCAGGACCTCCTTCCTGGCCCTCAGAGCTAGAGTTGCAAGTGCCTTCATTGGGCAGCTCAGTGGCATCTTACAAATGAGAGCCACCCTATAGACCAGTCTCCAAGCTGTTGGGCCCCTGTGTTTTCTCCAGACATTCCTGTACTGCTGTTGTCATAGCAATGCTCTACTCAGGGACCTTAGATATCATTTTCCTTCAAATGGTCAGTACTCATATTTAAGATGTCCAGGACATGATTTTTCTATGCCCATAAACTGATGTCTCTGAGGCCCTATTTAATTCCTACAGAAACATTCCCAGCATCTTAAGCTGAGGTATAGTAGTTGATTACGATGCTACCATCTGGTAGTAGGAGCTAAATGGAGTCAAAGATTATAAGGATCCTGGTTTGAATTCTGTTTCCACACCTAGTTGCCTACTATGTTTCTTTCAGGAGATGGAAGGTAGGGGATAGAAGGTGAGACAGATCAGCTCCACTAAAGCATTAGACTCAATGATTTGCTTCTACTTGACTATAAATTCACTTAATTCACCTTCTAATCTATACATATTCAATAAGCACCAACTCTTAATGCTCCACTTTTCCCCCTAGTCATTCGCAGTGGAGAATTTTATTTTTCGGATTCTTACCTGGCCATTGCTTTAGAAAGCTGGCTCACAAACTGATAGAATCTAGAGACCCTCCACTAAGAAAATTCTACAAACCGCATAAAAATATTCAAACACACCTGTAGACCCCAGGATAAAAACTAGTTTCTAGAAAGCAGGGAGAAATGCTTGGATCATAAGAACATTATTATTATGTCTCATTTTAATTTCTCTTCCCCGCAACCTCCTCCCCTGCCACACACACATTTTTAAAAATTTAGTTTTGATCTCTCTTCCTCCAACCTCTTTCCCTGTAATGCTTATGCCTCTTTCTGGGAATTTCCTTCTTTTTAAAGGGACCTGAAGGAGCCTTGGCACTCAGGTTGTGACTATAACAAAGATGGGAAATGCGCTGGTGGGAGCCTCTGAGGCAGCTGTGATTTTCCCTCTTGAGATTTGGGCTTTCCAGCACCCTTTCCCTTAGATATTCTCATGCCTGCTGACAATGGAAATCTTTGGGAAGATTTTCTCTAGCCACTTGCCTCCTCACCTGAAAGGTCAGCCTCGGTGGACACCATGCTGCGTTATCCAGAATACTGCACCACTTTCTTGCACCTGTTCTCCACACTTGACCTTGCAGAAAACCCAGTGGGAGTGTTTCTATAAGGCAGGGTCCAAGTAGTGTTGAAAGTATGGTTTGGTCATCACTGGTGACAACTTTTATAGTTCACAAAAAAGCCTTATGGATGTGATATCAATAAGGGAAGGAGGGACAGGGTCAAGGTCATGCTTTTGGGATTGTCAGGTAAAGAACCTGCCATGTTTCTAGGTCGTAAGGATTGACAGCACCATGGACAGTCCCCCATGCCTCAAGGTGACCCATAAGACATTTGGCACACAGAATAGCAATGCCAGCATGATCTACTGCCGCCTGAGCATGCCCGTGGAGTGCCACTCCTCCTTCAGCCACAGCCCCTGTCTGGACAGTGATGCTTTCCAGAAAAGGTGAGGGTGAGAGCTCACAGAGGTGCTCGTTGCATCTATTGTAAAGTCGGCTTTCTGTCTGTCTGTCTGTCTGTTGCTTTACCTCAGCACAACTAGAACTCTGTAGGTAGGGTTCTCTCTGCTTTCAGTGAGGTAAAGAAATGAGGATTTATATGTATGCCCGCATATGCATGTTTGTGTATGCACATGTAATGCATAATGAAGGGACCAATCAAGTTGCACATGTAGTGGAAAAGCTTCTGTTCTTCTTGAGCTTTCTTGAGTCCCTGGCATCCTTGCAACCTAAATTATTACATTTTCCAAGTAAAAATAGAGGGTGCACTTGTTGTTGCCTTTGTGTGAAATTAGAAGCTTCTGGAGGAAAATCCTGCTGCCTTTGTGTTACTGAGGACAGTGACCACCCCAAAGCTAGGTTGGTGGCTCATGAGTAATATGACTTTTTCCTTCCTAATAAGGAAGATATTCCTTGCTATGTTTCTTTTGTCTAATGTCTATTTCTAATCATTGATGTGTGCCTTCCTTTTTGGAGCTGTCTCTTCCAGTTTCCTCTAGAGTTTCACTATCTACCAAGTTTTAAAGAGCACCGCTACTTGAGAGAGTAGGAGAATGTACTTGGAGGTATCCCTAATAATGTATTAGAATCTTTTCAACAACCCCACCCCCTGGGCTGAAGGACAAGAGTTGAAAGCCCACAGCCCTGGCTTGCAGTAGCAGGTGACAAATGAACAAGCCCCAGGACCATTTGGGATCACTCGTGTATAGAAAATAGTTTCCTAAACTAGCCTTCATCATTAAAGGTAGATCAATTGCCTGTCAGCCCCATGGAATTCTCTCTACAGCTGAATAACTAAAACATGGATTATCTTCCCTCCAGGAAACAGATGCAAGAATTATTCTCTCAAACAACAACAGTAAGTAAATGTGCTCAATTATGGTTTTAATTATTTGAGTCTTTGCCCTGCCTGGTAATATGCCCCTCACAGCAAAGATCTGTCTAGAGATCCCCAGTAATTGCCAATTACTGTCTTTTAATATCCATCTTGATGCTTCCAAAACACGTCTGTGGCATTTCTCAGATGGAAGGAAAAGATAGTTATTCAGCGCAAAGCGGAAGCTCTACCTGGAGCATCTAATTAGGCCTCATTGTGTACTTGTTGCCCATTTGCCATTGGGAACCCGGCACTGCCTGTTGAATTGAAATGAATATCGGGTGGGGCGGGGGTGGGGGGGGGTGGGAGTCTTAATTTAATCCTTTTGTTTGCCCTTGGATGTAAACATCTATGAATTATCTTTTCCATCTCTCAAAGCAGTGCCAGGAATAATGTTGAAAGCAAAGAAATGAGAAGACAGCCAAGGAACCACCCCAGAAAATGAAAGCTGCTTTTGGTCCCTTTTCTATAGCGGGACAGTCAGAAAGCAGCGCTTCCTAATTTCTTTTTCTCTCGCTCTCATTTTCTTTTAGCACCTGACTAGAAAAAAGAAAAATTCTGGAAGAAATGCATGTCTTCCCTTCTATTATGTTATCCTACCATCCCAAGCGCATAGGTTAACTGCCACTGGGAATAGGATCCTTGCTGCTGTGGTCACAGATGTAGGATGGACAGGGAACTGTTCTGGGCACATTGCATCACCTCGCCAGTTAATTCTCACAGCAGCCGTGAGACAGACCTTGTTATGTACCCTGAGACACAGAGAGGACAAATGGTTTGTCCAAGGTCATGTGATTAATACCTGATAATGCCAAGGTTCAGGCCCTGGTTTGACTCGCTGGCCCTTTTATCTTCCAGTTTAAAAATGCGACAGACAGCAAATAGAAGTAACTTCATTAAGGATGAATGTGCTTGTTTCGTAAAGAACATGATGAAGCAGTCTCCTTAAAACTTTTGTTATTTCTGTAACATAGGGAGACACTTCACACGTTGTTATGACATCCACCCAGAACAGCTGTAATTCTCTACACTGTTCAATGAGCCTGATGACAACAATAGAAGCTTCCTTTCACAGCATCTTTTTTAAAACGTTCAAAAAAATATCCTGGACTTCCCTGTAGAAACAGAATGTGCTGCAGGAGTTATCTAAGCCTTGGCTGTTTCCTCTCTCATGGTGAAGACGGTGCTCAGGAGAGTTAGGTTCCATGCTGCCCATTCAGAGTGACCGCCACTTATTTCCTTAGTAGCATCTTCTGCACAGAGGGTGGTAGATGCCGTGCTCAATTCTCTTGTTGCTAAAGCACAAAAGAAAAGAGAAAAATAAGGAAGCCAAACCCTCCCATCAGCCCTTCCTCCATGTCTAGAGTGCAGCGTAACACACCCCTAGAATCATGTGTGCTTTTTAAGAAAGAAGGGCCAAGTGGGCTGCAGCTTTATTTCCGCCTCATGAGCACAATTCCCGCCCCACCACTAGGGGCCACTCACTCGCTTGTGGTCTCTCTCCAGCAGTGCTACTACGCAATCCGCATCTTTGCTGGGCAGGACCCCTCCTGCGTCTGGGTCGGATGGGTGACTCCGGACTATCACTTATATAGTGAAAAGTTTGACCCGAATAAAAACTGTACAGTGACTGTCACTCTGGGGGATGAGAGAGGCCGTGTCCATGAAAGGTAAGGGGGCACCCCACTCCCTCCCTACCGCAGTATTCTTCCCTCTAGCCCCCACACCCCAAAAGAAGGAAGCATCCAGCATCTATCAATATTAAAAAGGGAAAAATAAAGCATAGGCTTAAAATCTTTGAAGTAAACCGGTGGGTGTGGGCACTATGACAGAAAATATGTTATTAGTGAAAATAATAGGTAATTTCATCATGAAAAGAAAGACATGACCCAGAGATGGGAGATACATATGCACAACTGGAAGGTCTGGGCTCCGTTTCAGGCATTCTCCATGATTTCTGCACATGTTCCAATTTCTACATGTGCAACAAGTAGAGAAAAATCCTGGGTGCTTAAGAGAACTCCAGAAGAAATAAAATGATGTCCCACACCACTCTGCAACTGAGCAAGTTAGAACTCCTCCTTCCAAGAGTCTGTCATAGCTGAAAGCACCAAAAACACAAAGAGATATTCCAAATTCATCCATAATAACCACTGAATAGAAATTAGGGATCTTGAGGAAAAAACACATTTCCGGCACTCCCAGTCCACCTGCACTGCCATCAGAGAACAAACTCCTTGGCCAGCTATGGCCCAGGGGTGACCCAGGAGACCATGTCTCTGTTTTCACCTGAGATTGAATAGAGTCTTTTCCCCACACAGACAAGCACAGAGATACAATCAGTTTTTCAAACTGACCTTGATCCCTACAAAGTCAGGAATGCTTTGGCAAGCAGTGCTCTTTAAGATGCTACTGGCTCATCAAAGACCAGTGGCCATGGGTCAGGTGCAACTGTTATGTCAGGAGAACAGCTATGGGTAGTTAGTTAAGGGTACTGGACTCTGAAAGCAAGTTGCTTATATTTTAAACTGAGTTCCAGGACTTCCTAGAGGTGTGACTTTGGAGCAGTCACTAACTTCCCTGGAGCTACCTATAGGACAGTTCTTATCCTATAGAGTATTGTGAAGATTGAATGAGCTAATACATAGAAAAATGCCTAGAACAGTGCCATAGCACATGCGTGCAATAAACATTAACTGCTATTATTAGTGTTGCTGAATGTCTATCGTATTACGAGATGCAGAGTAGATGCAATAAGCAACATCTGGTTGTGGGTAGAAAGAAAATATGTAAACATAGTTGGCAATCCCGATTTCCCTCTTCAACCAAAAATTCAAAAGGCTGACGTGTTCATCCCAGTGGGTTTATTGCTGCAGTTTGCTGGCTGTGCCTTGCTGGACATGATTTATCTGAACCTCCATGACAGCATTTATTGTGAAAATGAACACTTTAGCACCTAGAATAAGACCCAGCATATTCAGTAATTCTTCTTTGTCTTGTATAACAAGAAATAAATACAGGATTGATTTTCAGGTGTTTGCAGGTATTTCAAATTTGGGCCCTTTAAAATATGGCCAAAGCAGAGCCCTTCACCCCCTCACCACTTCAATACATTATTAATTGACTTCTATAGTAGTCATCAATGTATTTAGTGCTCTAACTACTAAAAAGCAGTAGTAACATGGCTGAAGTTTAACCTTTATGGAAATTCAGCAGTGGCTATAACTCTTAGGAAGAAGCAATTTGTACTGGCCCTGCCTGCAGCATTCACACTGGGTGGGGAACACCCCAGGGTGGGGCGTGTGCCCCGCAAGAGAGCAGAACAGGCCATGATCCTCAGGAAATGGTCACAGAGTGACTCACAAAGGTGATTTCCATTCTCTTTGGGGGAAGTCAGGAGGAGCAATAGACTTCTCAAGCTGGAAAGAATATGCTAACCAAACCCTTAGCTTTCCCAAGGTCGCATTAGATTGGCCTTACAATGTTTGAAAGGGCTTCCCTTCCAAGAGGTATAGATTCACACACTCATTTTTTAAAAAGATTTTATTATTTTTAGAGAGAGAGGAAGGGAGGGAGGCAGAGAGGGAGAGAAACATCAATGTGTGGTTGCCTTTCACCTGCCTCCAGCTACAGAACTGGCTGGAGACCTGGCTTGCAACATGGTTATGTGTCCTGACTGGGGAATCAAACCAGAGACCCTTGGGTTCGCAGGCCGGCACCTTATCCACTGAGCCACCAGCCAGGGCTTGACCTAGATTTTTCCCTCTTTAGGCTGCCTCTGCCCACAGGCATTGTGAGGGCTGGAATCACCTTTGCCACTGTGCCACTTCTCTAAAACCCACCCAGAATTTGAAATCTTACAATTAAGAAACCAGGCTTTGGAGCTTTAATGGTTTTTAAATCTAAGTGATGGCGCCTACAATAGAGATGACATTCTGTGGATTGGTAGACAACTAGGTGAAAAAAGTACCCAAGCTGGTTGTGAATGAAGCATGCAGGGGAGAACAACAGGGAGCTGCGAAGGGCAGGATACTGTTGGTTAGGGAGGTGAGAGAGCATAAGACACCAACTTGGCCTACTATGCAAGTCTTCCCAGGCCCAAGCCTGCCATCCTAAGGAATGTGGCCCTGAGCTTCCAAGTGTCTTATAGATTTTTTGCCCTGACACTGGGCTAGGACTGTGAACACAGACTTTTGTTCCTGCCTCTTATACCAAATGCATGTATAATTCTGCCTATGGGAGTCACCCAACTTGTGCCTCCATTTCCATCTCTATACCACCATCCCTGTTCTCTAGTTCAGAATGTGGACTGACATTGGACCAGGGAACAGTTCCCCAAATGTTAGGCTCCATGAACCATAGTAGCCTGATAGATTACCAAATCCCTGAATTGAGTGGCTGAAGCTTAATGAATTCATTCAAGAAAAAGTTATTAAGGGCAGACTGGAAAGCCTGGGGCAATTCATTTGTGAGTCTTGATGGCAAACTGCCCCAGTCCCAACTCTGTGCCTTTTATCTTTTTTGGTTACTAGTGTGAAGCGCAGCAACTGCTACATGGTTTGGGGTGGGGACATCGTGGCCACTTCACAACGATCAAGTCGTAGCAACGTGGACCTGGAGATCGGCTGCCTCGTGGACCTGGCAATGGGCATGTTGTCCTTCTCAGCCAACGGGAGAGAACTTGGCACCTGTTATCAGGTAGAGATGGCTCTGGGGCTAAGACAGTGATATCTCTGTCTCAGGTGTCTGCTCCTCATTGTCTCGATACTTGGCATCCCCATCATAGAGCATGCAGGTGATGAGCCCATGTGGCCCACAGGATATGGAGGGGCGGGGGGGAGCAAAGTGGCTCCATTTTGCCCAGAGAGAGGAAAAAATGGGGCAGGAGGGTGAATATTTATTGGTTGATCCAATATACTGATCATCTTTCTAGGAGACAAGGTTTTTCTTTGGTAACAGGCTCTAAGAGGTTATTTGTTTATTCCATAAATATTTCTTGTTCAACTTTTATGTTACCTATGCCATATAAGATGCAAAGTTTAAGAGGTGAACAGGGATGTTCTTTGCTTTAAGAAACTTCTGTGATCAAATATAGACCCCCAAAACGGGTTAATTTGCCAGGGAGTATTCCCTTTGAAAGAAGTGAGTCTCATTCCCTAAAGATTCATTTTAAAATGCATGTTTATAAAT
Organism: Noctilio leporinus; assembly: GCA_004026585.1. Taxonomy (NCBI): domain Eukaryota; kingdom Metazoa; phylum Chordata; class Mammalia; order Chiroptera; family Noctilionidae; genus Noctilio; species Noctilio leporinus. The sequence continues at coordinate 187,198 of PVIW01001937.1, forward strand.
AATGTGTTTTCCTATTACATTGACTGTAAACTCTGATAGAACTACTCAGGAAAACCATCAGTTGTATACATGCAGGTTTATTTGTCATTAACCCCAGAAGCCTGTAGTCAATAACATTGTAATAACTATGTATGGTGCAGGTAGGTACTAGAAATAACACTTTGTAAAGTATATGATTGTCTGACCACTACACTCTCCACTTGAAACTAATACAAAATCATATTGAATGTAAGCCATAACTGAAAAATAAAAACTTTAAAGTAAACAAAAAGTAAAGATAGGAACAAGAATAAAATTACAAGATAATGACAAAAAGCACAGGATGCCCAATTTCCTTTAAGCAGGGGTTCATCCCTAATGACCATGTGAACTTGGAAATACCACCTATGTATCCTTGGGTTGAAGTTTTGTGATAAACGTTGACTTTGAGAAATACTTTAGAAAGAAACCTGTCTAACCAATCATTTCTCATTCTATTTAACCAAAAAGAACTCTGTTGTTTTGGGTATTTTCTTTAACATTTAGTAGTAGTCTGTAAGCCTGGAGTTCTGTAGGGCACATCTGGGAAAGGCTAAGTTAAGGAATTAAGTTTCTACATTAAACTATCTTGTATCATGTATGTGTGGACAGAGATTGTTATTCGACTTCAGAGAGGAAAGAGCTCACCTCCATCAAGAGTGGTCAGGAAAGGGTTTATTATGGAGAAACCTTGATTTTGGAGGAAAAAAAAAATCCTTCTTGTAGTGAGAGGGGACTGTGCTAGGTTGGAAGAATGGCGCAAGAAGCATCATGGAGATCAGAAAGCATAAGGCATTTTTGAAGAACAATGGACAAACTAGTACAGGGCCTTATGGTTAGTGGTTGAGAAATTCATTTAGAAAGGAGGGAGGTATTGATCAAAAATGAGGACCTCCTGAAGGTGGCTGACCTACAGAAGCTTAGCTAATGACAGCTGATAAAAAGCACCCGACTGGGATGTAAATGGATAAAACTCCAGATTCCAAAATCAGCCCAGGTTGCAGTCTCCAAGCTGAAAAGCCTCTTGGAGGCTGTTTTCTGGTTTATGATTGAAGAGATGTCATCTGGAGAGAGACAGAGCATCGTCCTCGAAGCTGAAACGATTGGTGACTAAGAACAGATGGACCCATCCCTTTTGAGGGTGCAGGGACAGCCCACTGGAGTGGCTGCCTCCTCTCTAATACCTCCTGCAGTATGTGAGGCTGCGCACCCCCTTCTGTTCCTGGAAGAAAGTGGGATCATCAAGCCATGCAGCCGTCTGGGTCCAGCAGCTGGGGCCCAACCAGGCTTTCTTCTTCTAGTACTGTCTTGGGGGTTGCACCCTCCCTGCAGTTCCTTGAGAGAAATGCGTATATATACACATGACTCTGTCCTCAGAACCCATTAGCTTTTTTGCTTTTTCCCATTAACTTTTGAAATGAGTTTGACTGCAGGCTCCTCCCCAAGCTACAGAGAGCTCTAAAGCATCTAATAACATTAAAGGCTAGTGGGGCTTAGGAGGTCCCTAAATAAATAAATAACTGATGGCATTCAAAGCAGCAGTGAGCAGCCTTCCTCAAGAAAAAGCCCATGATGTTGAGCTGTTAAAACAAAGAGCCAGACACAGGCAGTTTTCAATCCCGTCTTTTACAAGTGTTGCTGGGTGGCATCGGAGTGGATGCTGGTCTTCTCCGAGCTGTGTGTTGGCACCTAACAGCCCCTCTCCCCAGGTCTCCTGCTTCTACTTCACGCATGTAAATCCTGCTTTCTCACTTAGTGGCCCCAGTCCTGCCCCCAGCCCTAAGGAATGTTGCTGTGAGGGCAGAGAGCCCAGGTGGTGCGCGAGGGCCTGGTGAGGCCCATACTCGCCAGCCCCCTTCTCCTTGCTGACCAGACGCTAACGTGCCTGGCAGGGCAGCCGGTCCCCCTGGCTGGGGGATCATTGTTATTCTGAAGCTGTAGTCACTTTCATTTTTCAATTATCTTGAGAGGAGCAAGGAAGCATTATTTATATACTGGCTTTCTACTTAGAAAGGCCCAGTAACCAAAATAAGGAGAGAAAGATTCTTTGGAACAATATTTTTAGAGCTCCCCGTTAGACTGCTAGGCAATTTGAAAACCTTTGTCTGTCCCACTCACTGTAATCATGAGAGAGATGGGAAATAAAATGTATGTTCAAGAGATGCTGTTTTTCAGCTATTGACACCCCAGCCACACTGCTGTGAGAATGGGCCAGGCTGATGTCAGCAGTGAGCTTTCGATTGAGGCCAGTTCCTGTGCCCTGATCTTCACACATGATTACAAATAGAATGCCTATCATGGCAAGGACAAAACAGATCAGCCAGTGATGAAAGGGACCTTCAGCACAAAGGGGAAAATGTCAGTGGCTCTCCATGGCAGACCTGCATCTGGGCTGTCTGTCCGTGCCATCTTCAAATGTATGTGCCTCATTCAGAGAGGAAGCCCCTCGAGGGCAGAGGCCGTGCCTCCCGCCCATCGCTACATCTCCTGTACATAAAACAGTACCTGGCACCTGGTGAGTGCGTGCTGAGTATTTGTTGTCAAACTGCCCAACTCAGCTGGAAAGCCAGTTTCCAGTTGTTTAATTGCTGCCTAACAAGTTACCACCAAATTAGCCTTAAACAGCATGCATTTATTATTTCACAGTTCTGTGGCTCTGGCGGGGCTCTCTGCACGAGTTCTCACGAGGCCAGAATCACGCTGTCTGCAGGGCTGAGCTGGCGCTCTCTGGAAGTTCTGGGAGTAATCCACACCAAGTTCACTCAGGTTGTTGGCAGGGTCTAGCTGTGGTTGTAAGCTGGGACTCTGAGGTCCCTGCGTCCTTGCTGGCTGCAGGTCAGGGCCACATTCTTCTCCTAGAGCTGCCGACGTTCTTTCTCATGCAGCCCCTTCCATCTTCAAAGCCCCAAGGACATGCCAGGTTCTTATCAAACTTCCAGGCTCCCTGAGTTTGCCTTCTACCCCCAGCAGGTGAAACTACCTTGTTTTGAAGGGCTCTGGTGACTAGATTAGACCACAAGGATAATCTCTCTTTATCTCTAGGTTACCTGGTTAGAAGCCTTACTTGTCTCTGCGGAATCCCTCCTGCCATATGGCGTACACCATCACAAAAGTAACCCCAGGGGTCATGAGAGTCAGCTAGGATTCTGCTTACCACACCCCCAGTTGCCCCTTTTATTTTTTCTGTACATCCAGCATGAGCCCACACTGTGTTTCAGTAATTGAAGAAAATTTTCCATTGTTCTTCCTGGTAGGAGTATAGTCTGCAGTATAGACATCAACCTATCCCAGGTCACTGTGAAGGTTTTCAGAGAGCCTCCTTTCTGCAGGAGCAGGAGAGGGTGAGGACATTCCTGGCATTTGGCTGTGCGGTTTGCGAAGTTTGCAGGGTGGCATGTTTTTAGGTCCATGGTCCCATAGCTCCCTGTACTGGATGATGGTGTATGATAGTACATAGAAAGCATTCAGCTGAATGCATTTCCATCTCCCAAGAAGCACAGACTCATGAGCTTATTGCTGATTCTGGGGAGGTTTTCTCAGTTTCTAGAGCTCTGCTTGTCTCAAGTTGCAATGGCTTGAAGGCCGTGCATTGTTCTTGAAGCCACATAAGAGCATCAAAATAAGTCTGAGGCCAGCCCAGGGATAATTCTTGCTTTATGGCCAAGGTCGCACCAGCATCAGACCACAGTTTCCTATTCAGGTCTCTTGCTGCTGAGTCTGGCACAAAGTAGGTATATGATAGGCCCTAAATAATTATCTATTGAACTTCCTTAACAAAGCTCCTTTCAGACATAGCAAGGCAGTGCTAGCAGTCCTATCCCCATATTTTGGTATTACAGGCATTTATCCCTTCATATTTCCAAGGGGTACCTGAAGCATTGAATGTAACACAAGTATTGATACCTGCACCAAGAGCCCACTGTAGTGGACTGGAATGAGCATGTGCTGGGCACAAGGTTGGGATTTAATCAGTCTGGTCCATTTCATCATAAGCAAATAATAGCACTGACCATGCAGTCATGTAAGTCACAGCCACAAAAAAAATGTGTCTTTATAAATCTTTTTGTTGAAATGTTTTGAGGAAGTTCATTCTGTCAAGCCTGTAACAAATATCCTGATGAAAAGAAAACTCACTGTATTCATTTTCTATGACCATAGAGCAGATTACCGTAAACTCAATGACTTAAGGCAGCACCCAGCAAGGGTCTCACAGGCTCCCTGAGTAAAGAGTCAGAGCACAGCTCAGGCAGACCCTCTCTCTGCTCAAGAGCTCACAAGGCTGCAATTAAGGTGAAGCCAGCTGGGCTCTTTTCTGGGCCTCCATTCTTTCCCAAGCTCACGTGGTTGTTGACCAAACTCAGTTTCTTGCATTTGTAGAACTGAGGCTCCATTTCTTGCTGGCTGCAGCCAGGGGCCAGCCACTATCAGTGCCATGAGACCCCCTGGAATTCTTTGTTCTGTGGCCCCCTTTCAACATGGCAGTTTACTTCTCTCCAGCCTCCTGAGATGGAGCCTGCTAAAAGGTGACACAGTCCTTTCACTTTTGCCAGAAACAATGCACAGATTCTAATGGGGATTAGGCAAGGGAGTGACTAACAGGGTGTATCCACAATACCTACTGTTCCCTACTTGGGTCCATTGGAAGAGTTGTAAGAATTTCCTAATGTTTGAATGTTCTTCAAAGCAAAAGGCTTCAGTTGGTGGAATTCAGAGTCCCATTTCTTCCTCTAGGGTCTAATCTAAGTGAGCAAGTGCTAAGTGGAGCCTCAATGTCATAAATGAATCACCTAAGAGGCAGCTAAAAGACAATCAGTGAATCCATGCCATTGAATGCAAGAACTACAGTCATAGGGTCTGGAAGAAGCAAGTGGAGAGGCCCTGAGAGAGGAAGGCTCTGGAGGCAGCCCCTTCTTGTTATTCCAGGCCAGCACCTCACAGCCCCACCGCAAAGTAGCAGTTCTTAAAGGAAGGTGCTTTTCTCATCAAGGGACATTTGGCAATCTCAGAAGATGTTTTTGGTTATCATGATTGTGGTGGGGTGGGGAGCACTACTAACATCTGGTAGGTAGAGGCCAGGGATGCTGGAAGTATCCTACAATGCACAAGAAGGTCCCGACAACAGACTTTCCTAGCCCCAAGTGTCAACAGTCCCAAAGTTGAGACACACTGCTGCAAGAGCTTCTTTGGGTTGCCCGACCAATGTTCATTTGCCTTCAGAGATTTACCGTGGCACCCTCGACTGTCGCCTTCACTGGACAGGTATCTCTGTGCTCTTTGAAGAGCCTCAACATCTAATTGTTCAGTGACCAAGAGCAGGCATTCATTGCCTTCGGTGGCAAGTTAGTGGCTCCCGCCTGGGACTGTCCCGGGCACTGGAGAAAGCTGTTGGAGAGAGAACATGAAAGGACATGAGATTGCTCAGCCCAAATAGCGAGACTGAGTGTTTAAGGTTCCTACCTTAAGGATCAGATACAATGATCACCAACAGACACCAGGTCTCTGGGAATTTCTGAGCAGGGCTGAAGGACCAGTCAGTGAACTCTCCTCTTCCAGTTGAAGGTAGAATGTGGGAGGTGATTAAAATACCCAGTGGCTCAGCCTTCTAGGATTTTATAATTCTGCACAAACCTCTCCATTTGTTCTGGATTCCAGGTGGAGCCCAACACCAAAGTGTTTCCAGCAGTCTTCCTGCAGCCTACCAGCAGTTCTCTGTTTCAGTTTGAACTTGGAAAGCTGAAGGTAATTAACTGTCCCCTCCTTAAAATGGCTAGGTCAACAGAAGGTACATTGACCATCAGGCCTCTGTCACTTCTTTCTTCTCACACTCCCTTTTATCTCCTCCCACTTCTACTGGGGCCCAAAAGAATTGATGCCCATGTAACCCATTATGCAGGGTCTTAATTAGCCCTTAAAGGTCCCTGGATATGTTTGTTTCTCTTTCATTTATACCAACCCTGTGGGTTATTGTGGGCCAGCAACTGAGAATCTCTGTGTTGCACATATGTTCTCTCTGCCTTGCTCAGAATGCGATGCCCCTGTCAGCAGCCATATTTAAGAGTGAAGAGAAGAACCCAGTCCCGCAGTGTCCCCCTCGGCTGGATGTGCAAACCATCCAGCCTGTACTCTGGAGCCGCATGCCCAGCAGCTTCCTGAAGGTGGAGACAGAGCGGGTGAGCGAGCGCCACGGCTGGGTGGTGCAGTGCCTGGAGCCCCTGCAGATGATGGCGCTCCACATCCCGGAAGAGAACAGGTAGTGGAAGGTCCTGCAGAGAATGGGGCAGGCCTGGGAGGTGGTGAGGCAGGGCCCAGTGAGCCCAGAGGGGAAGGAGGAGCACCCTCATTGGCCAAGGGTCCTTCCCAGTCCCAGGATGACTTGATTCTCCCAAAGCCTCGGTTTCTCTTCTTTCCCTTCTCAGCTTTTGCAATTTACTCGGAAATGGCAGGATAGTCATGATGCTACGCCTGCCACAGGGCCTTCACCATAGCTCCTAGTGCCTGCGTTCAGGGATGTTTCCATGCACCTAATTAAAAATCATAGTGTGGCCCTGAATTAAATGTTTACTGATGGCAAGGAGGATGAGAATTAGGTATGCCTAGCTAGCTGGCTTAGAGAATGAAAAATCAGGCTCCTGGCCTCTTCTCATTAAGAGTCCCCCTTGGATGATGGCCCAGGCTCAGTCCCAACACTGTAACTTTCTGGCTGCATGGCTTGATTAAGGAACTCATGCGTTCCAGGCCTCAGTCTCCTCGTGGGTATAGTGAGATAAATGTCCATTCAAAGACTGGCTGGGAGGAAAACAGATTGTGTAGGTGAAAAACACAGTACAGTTTCCATGCATAGAAGGAATTAAATAAGTTGTATTTTATGGATGTTATCACCCCTTGATCTCCTGGACTAAACGATTAATTAATAGAGAGGGCAGAGGTATTAAACACCTGCCTAGCTACCAGTTGGGCATTCCATCAGGTCACAGGCAACAACAGGATAGGCTAGTGCAGGGAAAGAGAAAAGACCAGCAAGCAGTCCACCCATTACACCTACTGCAAAGAATCCTCAGATCCATGGTGAGGAGCAAAACAAAGTGGGAGATCTAAGCAAAGATTAGAGCCCATACCCTGGACCCCTACAAACAAGGGAACACACAGGCAAACACACCTGTAGAGGGGATGGAAGCAGAAAGGAGAGAGTGAGCGGATCATAGCAGCACATCTCCAGGTGGAAAGTGTCTCCCCTCTGGGCAGGAGCGCAGCATGCTTATTTCAGGGGGAGCAAAGCCCATGGATGATGGCGGGTTGGAGGTAACACAGATGGTGTGGATGGATGGAGGGCTTTGGCTGCATCTTCTGAGGGGCCTCTCACATCAGGGAATAGGTTATCCCTTTGAGCCTACAAGTAAGAAGACCAAGTCTCCTCTATCTTATACCTGAATGGTTTTCAGCATTGATAATTTGGGCTTTTCCCTAACAAGGAAGACTTTAAAAGAACACTTGCTTACCAATAGTAAAGTCTTACGGACTTTAGAGACCCTTGTCATTAGAAATGGTGGATTGTCAGGACTGGGATATGGACCAGAACTGGGAGGTAGATGATAACCTGTAAGAGAAAGTGTGGCAGAAACACCTTCATCCTTCTCCCCTGTCTGTCTTCCTCGGGTTGAGTGAAATCCCTGGGGCTTCAGAAAGCAAGAACTCGGCTGTATTCTGGCACACTTATCTCCCTGTGGAGTGGCTGACTACCTGTCTCATTCCCAGGTGCGTGGACATCCTGGAGCTCTGCGAGCAGGAGGACCTGCTGCAGTTCCACTACCACACGCTGAGACTCTACAGTGCCGTGTGTGCCCTGGGAAACAGCCGAGTAGCCTACGCCCTGTGCAGCCACGTGGACCTCTCCCAGCTCTTCTACGCCATCGACAACAAGTACCTCCCTGGCCTCCTTCGGTTTGGTTTCTACGACCTGCTCATCAGCATCCACCTGGCCAATGCTAAGGAGAGAAAGCTGATGATGAAGAACGAGTACATCCTCCCCATTACCAGCACCACCAGGAAAATCCGCCTATACCCCAATGAGTCAAAGAGGCATGGGCTGCCTGGGGTGGGCCTGAGAACGTGCCTCAAGCCGGGCTTCCAGTTCTCCACCCCTTGCTTTGTCGTAACCAGTGAGGAGCACCAGAAGCAGAGCCCTGAGATTCCCTTGGAGATTCTCAAGATGAAGGCACTGAGCATGCTGAGAGAGGCTGTGCAGTGCAGTGGGGCTCACATCCGAGACCCCGTCGGGGGGTCTGTGGCATTCCAGTTTGTGCCTGTGCTGAAGCTCATTGGAACCCTGCTGGTCATGGGGGTGTTTGATGATGATGACATTCGGCAGATTCTCCTCCTGATCGATCCGTGTGTGTTTGGAGAGCATGGTGGGGAGACAGAAGAGGGAGCAGAGAAGGAGGAAGTGAGTCAGGTGGAGGAGAAGGCAGTCGAGGCGGGGGAAAAGGCCAGCAAGGAGCCTCCAGCCAAAGGCTTGTTACAGACCCGATTACCAGAGTCTGTCAAGCTTCAGGTAAGCTGGGGTATCAAAGGTCCTACCCTTGGAAAGAGCTGGGGAGGGAGACAGTATAGCCCAGTGGTGGTGAGGCTTCGACTCTGGATAGTGGCCTACATCTGGGGAGTAACAGAGATGCTCAGAGCACCTACCAGTCATGCTCATTTCTGACTTGGAATGTACTCCATCAGCCTTCCCTAACCAAAATGAAAATATCAACCCTTATCAATAAGGCACATGCTTTAGAATTGTTCTTTTGGTACATGTGATAGACTTGCCTTGATCTTACCTCTTACCCTTTGGGCTAAAGGGCATATTTGTGAGATCCTGCCTAGAGAGAGGGGAGGAGACTTTGGCTATGGAGAAGACCAAAGAAATAGGTACATAGGGTGACTATACTCATCTCATTTGTAGCCAAGCTCTGATCACCAAGCTATTGTGGACCTGTTACACTAGCAAATACTAGAGACTGCTGTATGAACCAAGAAAAGGGTCAGGGTAACTTAGAGTAGTCCGCTTGGCATCACCTAGCAAACCTCAATGTTTTTCCTAAAACATAGTCTTACGAGATGGAGGCCTGCATCAACATTGAACTGATGACAGTGCCTTTTGTCTGCTGGGAACAACTGAGGGAAGATGGGTGAAGATGAGAGAATAAAACAGTCCCCCAAGGGTGGGCCCAGCCCAGGCTTAGATTTCCCACTTTGTTTTGCTCTTCACCATGGATCTGAGGATTCTTTGCAATAGGTGTAATGGGTGGCCTTTCTATCAGAGGCCAAAGACTTAGCTTTTCCATTTGTAAAATGGGGATGATAATATAGTAAAACATAGGATTAAAATGTATTTTTATAAAATACAGTAGGAAATATGTTCTATTATAATGTATTACAATCAAGTAATCTGTAGATAAAGCTCTCTTAGCCATTGTGATGGGATTGGTAGGTGTTCAGTCAAAGTGTTGACTCTAGAAGAGAAGCATAACAAATTTTATATGTACACTTTAATTTTTGTATTAAAATATATAAATGGGCTTTTCTGACACAGGGCCAAGACCTTTCCCTTAGTGTGAGTCTCTGACTGGCACAGTCTTCTCTCGTGTATAAATGATACCTGTCACACACCATTTCCAATCGCCAGTTTGGTTAGACTGCATGTGGATTTAGAGCGCGTTGGAAAGCTGAGTGCAGAATGCTTCTAGATTTTTATGACCTCCTTTCATTTTTTTGTAGCTATCTAACACCCGATTTTTAGCATTTTTGTTAAAAAAAACAGGTGTGCAGATATTCTTTATTCAGCTTCATTTTTCCGTTTCGTTGGCTCAGATAACTTACAATGAAAAGCTGCAGTTACATCACAGGTGTGACTGACAAACTTCAGGCCCTAGTCCGCCAGGCGGGAGCATAGGTGTGCAGCTACACCAGAGACGGTGCAGCCAGGTGGGAGCCCCCACCACCCGGGCACACTACACAGGGTCCGGTAAGCCCAGGAAGGGTCAAGTGGGGGTGAGTTAAGAGAATTTCTTCAATAAAAACATCAGGAACATGGGGATTAAAGGAGATAAAGTATAGTGAGTGCCGGCACAGTATCCGGCAAAGTTGGTACTCAGTAATTATGGTTATTGTTTCTCTTATTAGTATAAGTTGTAATAGTGATAAAATTAGTAATACTAGCAATCCTAAAGAACTAATCCGGAAAACAAAATTTACAAACAAAAGCCATGAGAGAGCCAGAGGCGTTGGGAAGGAGCCAGGGCCGCCAGTGCAATTCAGTGCTTGTTGCTAGACTAAGCCTGCAGCTCATGGCAAACACTCCTTTACAAATGTTTCCTCTCATGCTCCACAGACAGATGCGCTCTGTCTTTAGTGAGCTATTTCTGCTCTTCTCCTGGCCATAATGGTGAAGAACTGGTCTCTGGAGTCAGGCCAACTTGGAATCAATAGCGCTATGCTTACTGTGTGACACTGGAGAAGTTTCTTAAATCTCTGAAGTCTCAGGGTTGCCGTGTATAAAATGGGGATACTAGGTACATCCTCAATTTCCATAAAGCATCATCATTATGTTGGCCTATACAGTATACACTTCCATTGCAGATGTGTGAGCTCCTCAGCTACTTCTGTGACTGTGAGCTGCAGCACCGAGTGGAAGCCATAGTGGCCTTTGGCGACATTTACGTCTCCAAGCTCCAAGCAAATCAGAAGTTCCGCTACAATGAGCTCATGCAGGCCCTGAACATGTCTGCAGCCCTGACTGCTCGGAAGACCAAGGAGTTCCGCTCACCTCCACAGGAGCAGGTGAAAACCCCTCTCCGAGCTTCCGTCCCATTCCGAAGGAAGACCTTGAACACTGGGAACGGGGCACTTGAAGCCTTCTCGCGCTTGGTAGCCCCGAGAGCTGTGGGTGACTAGGACACCAGGAGGCAGACCTAGTCTGACCACTAAGAGCTGCCAGTTATGTTTGGGGCGGGGGAGGCCAGAAATAACCCTTGCAAACTGCACACACAGCAGGGCTTCCTCCTTTCCTTCGCACCTGTGTCGCTATCAACAAGTCAAAGACCAGGTCACTGTCAGTATCAACTTGCACCCCAGCAAGGATCCACCACTTAAAAATGTACTGTTCAGTCATGCCAGATATCACTGCCTTCTATCAGAGATCAACATAATATGCTTGACATTCCCCAGTTTATGAGAGCCAGGTGCACCATCTTCATGGGCATAGCTTACAATCCAGTCCCCATTCAGGCTCCTCACTCTCTTCTGTATCCTCAGGGCCGTTCATCACTTCCTCCTTTAGCCTTCTACACAATCCACTGAACAATCATGTGAGGCTCATTTCAGAAACCTGTCCCTCAAGAAATTCTTCCCTAATGTGTTAGACCAGTGATTCTTGAGCAGACATCAGAATCCCAGGACTTAATACAACACAGATGGCTGGGCCACTCTAGGGTTTCTGGTTCAGCAGGTCTAGCATGAGGGCCGAGCATTTGCATTTTCAGCAAGTTTGCAGGTAATGTTGATGCTGCTGGTCTAGAATTGAAAACATAAGAGGGATGCTAACTGCTGTCAAGCTGTGCTATCCCATCTGCCTCCCCTCCCAGAGTATTCATTTCCAGAAGGACTCTACCTGTAAAACTCTCTAAATAAGAATTTAATATCAGTGGAGGATATGGAAAGATTTAGATCAGTGTTAGAGGAGAGCAATGCAAAATCACTTGGAAAATAGAATGTCTGAGAATTAAAAATTTAAAACTCCGATGTGATTGATTACTTCATCTTTCTGTAACCTTTGAGGAGAAAATAGATTTCCAACCCTATATCCATACAGCATTCAGAGAGATGACAAAACTGCACTTGGGGATGTAACTGAATACAAGAGTAGGTAAAACTAAGATGAGTGCAATAATTGTTGGCTATTTAGCCAAACATAGTCAGCACACCTTTCACTTTCAAAAGGGCTTCATTAAACGGCATGACCTCCAGTAGAAAATTTAGCTCACCACCCTGTTGCTTTTATTCCCTTTTGGATTTATGCCCTGAAGGCTGGCAGACCACTGTTTCGTATGTGTTCCACTGAAGGAAACACCTGTCAATAAATAAATTAATTTTCTAATTCTGAAACCAGATTGTCAGATCTTTTTTTAATGTAATAATCAGCCCATCAATACATGTTTTTGTTGTAATTACCATAATTTAATATTATGGAACAACCACAGAAATTACTTTTCCAACCTGTTCTATAAATATTATTACCAACTACACTGCTACCTACTTCCAAAGCAATGTTTGCAGTGGAAGCGTTGACTAAGGATCTAACAATATTAAATAAGGTTCATGGTTTAATAAAAGAAGTTGTAAATTTTTTTCACCTAGAAACTTAAAGAGAAGGGGAAAAAAAACCTTTTTGTTGTTTGAGTGTCTCTGCCTGAGGCAGGAAAATGGACAAGATTACATCTAGTTACTGCTCCAGTCCTTCTGGATGTTCACTGGCCTTGAGTTGTGGGTCTGCAGGAAGAATTCAAACACCAAGGAATCTGAGTGGGAAATGAATGACAGCGCTATTTTTACCAATTTTTCATTAATCTCTGATAATATTTTTTAATTAAGATAGACAGCAAAGCAAGGACCTGACTTTGTCACCAACATAAATTGTATATTTTTTCATATCGTATTTCTATATATCACAACTTTGGTTTTATGGTCTTAACAACTAGATTTTATTTTAATACAAGTGTTTCTCTTTGTAACCCTATACATTTTATTTCATGTATTTAAAATATTAATCTCAGAAGAAATCTTTGGGTTTCACTAGACCGTCAGAGTGGTTCATGGCACAAACAGTTAACAATCCTTGAGATAAAAACTAGAATGAAAAAAAATGATAGATTAACTGCAAAAGATAAAACCTACATGTTACAAATAAGCACATAAAGAAAACTACAAGCTCACTAAAAACTAGAAAATATATTTGGAATAAATGTCATAAGACTTAATAGTCTAGAGATGTGCAAAGTACTTGTCAAGTTTATTTTTCAATTAATTTTTAAAACAATAATTACCCAGCAGAAAAATGGAAAGAGATCATGGATGGGATATTTATAAAATATGAAATAAAAAATGGTCCTTATATGTGGAAAAACAAAGTTCAGCCTCACCAAGTAAATGCAAATTAAAGCAGCAGGGGTATAGCATTCTCACCCATTAAAATGGAAAATATTTGAAAATGTGTTCACTCTCATTTCTGTAATGAAGATGGCAAAGAAATACACACTCATATAAATTTGATAATATAAATTGTTGTGAGCTTCCTGGAGGGCAATATAGCAATTCACATAAAAATCCATTAAAATGTATAAAACTTTTGATCTCATCATTTTGCTTTTAGGAGCTTATTCTAAGAATATGGTCAGAGATGTGAACAGAAATTAAAATGAACTTTATAAGGATAATGAAAATACAAATATACATCATAACAGGTCATTAATTTTACATAAATTGCTATTTATCCATATGATGAAAATGCAGTGCACCTGTTAACAATCAGGTTAAGGAAATTTAAAAATGCTCAAGATAAATTGTTAAGCAGAAAAAAAGGAGTTTCAAAAGAGTGTATCTGTAGTATTATCGCAATCTGCATACACAAAGACTGGAAGATATTCACTGAAATATTAACATATCTTTGGGTGATGAGATATAAATTTTCTTCTTTAGGTATTTCCCAAGTTTTGTGCAATTAATAAACTTTTATAATCATAAAAATGCAAGCTGCTTTTAAATGTTGACATTTTTACAAAAAATAAAATTGAGTTATAAAATTTGTGGAAAGTAGGCATCTAAGGCAGGATCTGAGTTCTTTGGACCAACACTGAGAACTAACTAGCCACTCTTCTTTGTCCCTCAAAGATCAACATGCTTCTTAACTTTCAACTGGGAGAGAACTGCCCCTGCCCAGATGAGATCCGGGAGGAACTGTATGACTTCCACGAGGACCTTCTCTCTCACTGTGGTGAGCTTCCAAGATGCAGCTTTCTGAAGGGCAAATCTGTCCCTGAGTCCTTCATTAGAAGCTTGGGGGGGCGGGTGTATTTTAAGTTATTTTTCTATTTAAAATTGCAGTACCAGTTATTCAAGAAGTTGTTCTATCTAAGCTACGTGGGTCAGAAAAGATAACAGAAATAATCCTGATGACTGTAGTTCCTTCTACCTGAAAGAGACTTTGCTGAGATATGGGAAAGGATTGTGTCTCTGAAGAAGGAAAGAAACTTCATGCAGCTCACTTCAAGTTAGATAGCTGGGACAGCAGGGACTCAGCTCCCAGTTGAGCCAAGATGCTGATCGCCTTCGTTTTGTGACTTTTGCAATGATGCACCATTGTAACTTCTACTCTGAAGGGTTCTATTACATGTCTGCTGATTTTTAGTGACGCTTAGCACTTATGCTGCTTATACATCAATGGATTGAGTAATATATTGGAGAGATGGTCTCTTCATTTGAAATAACTCAGTGTTAACTCCTTTCTCAAGACTTGGCAGTGCTCTGGGGGTATAGATTAGAATTAAATTTTGGGATTGAAATTATTTGATATTCTTGTACACAAGAAATCATCTTTTTTTAATTTAATTTTATTGTTGTTGTATTACATCCATCCCCTTTTTACTCCCCTCTGTCCCCTTCCCCACCCACCCACTCCCCCTGAAAGTCAATCCCACTTATTGTCCATGTTCATGAAATCATCTTCTTAAAAAACACAAAAATATATAAGTAAAACACTTAAAAGTTCCAGAAGTTCTTTTGTTCTCTCATTCATACAATGGTTTCATCTAGTGTTTAAGATTTCCACTCTGTTCTGTGTCCTACTAGGGGTCCCCTTGGAGGAAGAGGAAGAGGAGGAGGAGGTCACCTCCTGGGCAGGCAGACTCTGTGCCTTGGTGCAGAAAATCAAAGGCCCTCCCAGGCCAGAAAAGGAGCAGCCAGCAATGGAGGAACAGAAGTGCCCTAGTAAGTGATGGTGCCTTTCAATGACAGTACTGCCAATGCGTGCTCCTCTAGAACCTAATTAAGGGAATTAGCTTTCTAACAAATACCTAAGATAGAAATGGGCTGCTTAGCTTCAAAGAAAACCTCTGGGCATCTGTTATGACTGGTGGTAGTGATTGTTGCATATTTTGGGCTGTGCTTTTCTCCCGATTTAATTTACTTTCAGAGCCTTTTGAAACCTGAGGGGTCTGTTGCTTGGTGGGTCTATTCTTGTACCTGTAGTGAAAAATGCCTAGAAACATATTTCTATTCTTTGTTTTATGTTTCCACAATCTTCCTCTTCTAACCCTCGTTGTTTCTGTCACTTCTGCTTGTGATCCCTTAGCATCGAAAATTGCTTCAGTGAGGAAACAAAATAGTAATAAAAGGGGAGTAAAGGAAATAGGATGTGGAACTTTAGGGAGGTTGTTTTTGTTTTTTGGCTATGATTTCCACAATGTAACATCCTAGAGGACTTTGACCTTCTATTCTTGCAACAATGCCAAACCTTGTCCAAATTCATTTCTGTAATCCTTATAATATGTATAGGTGACTCCTACCCGTGTGACCTATGTTGGAACAAAATCATAATTTGTTCTGCAAGGCAGATTACTGCCTATAAACTGTTAACACTTCAAAAAGGAACATTGGCTGCATATTATACATACTCAGCCTGCTATTTAGTATCAGATTCTGCAAATATCTCATTTGTCTAAAGAAGAAGGGATTTCCCAGATTTATATAGTTGTCTGTTCTTATCCATCTTAGAATATGCTTTCAAATCATGGACCAGAGCAATAGCCTGTCAAGCTATGATTGGTTTGTCTGAAAACACTACTTTGAGGTTCATACATCTTTTTGCCCTTTATACTGACCTTCCATCTTTGTCAGAATATCTGTGAAAGGAAGAACCCTTACCCATTTATTAGCACAAGTGTTGAAACCTTGGGAAAAGGGTATGGGGTACTTGGTAGCAGTTGCCCTGGCAACCCTTGATCAGTCCCATCTGTTACCATGGAAAGGCTAGGGTGGGTATTTGGTGAGGAGGTGCCAGTAGGATTCTAAAGGCACAAAAAATGAGTTTAGACTCCTTTTGTGGTTCCTGCCAAAGCAGAACTAAAAATAGACTGAGCTGACCTGTATTACCTACTGAGTGTCTATTTTGGATGCTTCTTGCTAACAACATATGTCACGACTAGGCATCCTCCAAGGTGACAGGTTCATGTTAGGGAAATGGAGCCTATCAGATGAAATCACCTGGCTCTGTGAAGTCTTTCTGGCTCAAGAATGGTGCCCAGGCTTCAAGAGCTGTAAGCCTGAGCACAGCTACCTCAGGCCTCAGGCAGAAAGATCATCTTCTGTCTGTTCTAGTAGAACATGCCAACCTGAGAGGCCACCCCAGGATGAGACTCCTCCATGTCTTCACCCCATGCCTTCCCTTCCAGAAGCAGAATTATGAGAGGTACAAGCTTTGTGTCCTAAGTCTTCTATCCTGGAGTCCCAGGAATAAAAACAGAAGGTGTTTGAGTATGTCTGGTTGTCAGATTATGGGTCCCTGTAAGAGGTTCCAGATACATAAAGCCCTTCAGTCAGATCTGACATTTTTAAGGAAAAATAGGAAGGGCTTAACTCCCACACCCCCAAAATTGTTTTTAACTTGATTGAATGAAGATAATGTTTCTCAATGTGTAGCCAGTTGCAATAAGTGGTCAAAATCCTTTAAAATGTTGATACCTTTGTTCATGTTATTGCCTACCTGATTTCTCTTGGCCTTGCATTTCATAAAATACGAAAAACATAGCTAATGTGAAGAACATGCTAGCGTGAATTGACCACTTCCCAAATCCTCCCCGTGGCCAGCCCTCCTCAGCCTCAGGTCTGGTGTAGTTGGGTTGTTGGGCAGTTACTTGTAGTTTGGCCTGAGATGGTTGTGTCTGTACTGAGCTATTCCCTACACAAGGCTGTTGAACAATTATTTATATGATGTATACTTAACACATGTACATTGTATTAAGTATTATAAATAGTCTAGTGATGATTTAAAGTATATGAGGTGATATGTGCTGGTTATATGCAAATACCAGGCCACTTTATGTAAGAGACTTGGGCATCCAAGTTTAGGGACAGGAGGGGTGGTCCTGGAACCAATCCCTTCCAGAGAGACCCAGGGATGACTGACTGTTAGTGTATGGCTGGTAGGTGTGTTTTTGTTTTTTGTTTGTTTGTTTGTTTTTAACTCATCCCTTGTGTGGTTGATGAAAATAAGACTCAGAAGAATTAAGGGATACCTTCATTTATTTTTCCCACCCTTACCTGGTTCCAGAAAAACTTCCAGGTGACTGCATGTCACCAGCTCAAGGCAACCAAGAAGAGTAAAGCTACGACTTGATTCAGATCTGCCTCTGAATCTACCAGTGTTCCATTGCCTCCTAAAACTTGCTACAGAATTGACAGTCTTCCTATCAGGAAGCCTCCTAAATATTATACACAGAATGGCTTTCTAAAGCCATCCTCTTTTTATCTTGCCTACTACATCTGTGAGGTAACTCACTGCTTGCCTCATTGTTACGTGTAGGGAATGGGAACCCAACAGAAGCCAACATTTTAGCGTCAAAAAGTCAGCCAATTGAAAGATGGGACATGTTTTCAGGGTAGATAGCATGATTTCTCCTTTAGGCAAAGTTGGCACTGGCCATGCCCTGTAAGGAAACCTCCGCCTTTCTAGGGTGCAGAAAGCAGCAGTGTCCTGGGGCCCCTGCAAATCCTGCTCAGTGTTGCTGCATTTGCCTGAACTAACTCCAAGCCCTAGTGAAGATGACAGCTGTTAAAATTAAAAAGATCATATGATAATGAAGAGAGAGAATCTAATAGGAACAGCCCACTATACTGGGTTGCACTTTGTTTTCATATCCCAAGCCACCCAATGCCCTAGAGAAATCTTTTTCCTATTAGTTCAAGACCTGTGTTTCTCATGCACAAGAGATTAGGCAGGGTTTCCCTGAATATAATCACGTAGTCACTGAGTTATTCCTCCAGAAGTGACATCTATCCCAAGACCAGACCCAAAGTATGTCCTCAGTAAGTGTTAGATTTTTCCCTCGCCTGATAATCAGTCTGGATCAGACTTCTGGTCAACAGAATGGTAAGGCAATAAATTGGTGTTGTTTTGTCACTAAGGTTGTGGTAGTCTGTCACAGCAGCGATAGAAAACTGATGCAGGTGGTAACAGCCAGAAGTGTACTCTAGGTATCAGACACTCCATAAAGGTAGAGTTGGCATGTCTTGGCAACCAATTAGAAATGTGGGGAAGGGGAGGTTATTACAGATGGTCTTTATGGATTCCCATGAGATGGGTGATTGTGTTTATAGACATAGAGGGGAGAGGCAGAGCCTTACTTTTATTTAGCTCCTTAAAAGTTGCAAGAGGATTTTTCACACCTCTCTCATTTTGCCTGGAGAGCCCCACATGGCAGACAACACAGGCATCATTAGTCATCCAGTGGAGATAAGGAAATGGAGAATGCGGGGAATTAAGCAAAAGCAACTTGCCCTCACGGATGGCAAAGCAGGGGTTGGAACTCACTGTGATGATGCACTGGCTCTCCATCCAGTGCTTCTGCATGCATATCAGGCATTCTGCACCTTTTGAGTTCATCTGCAGCAGGCCTGCCCTTTGGTAGCCTGTGTTTTGGTGGTGAAAAAGAGAGCTTTCTTGTCAGGAGAAAGAAAACCTAACGTACTGAGCACCTGCCTTGTGCCAAGTACTGTGCTGGACACTTCACATCCCCTTGTTGGATTTTATCTTCTAGCAAACAGCCAGATGCAGTGATGCCCAGTTTCTATTTTGCATACCAGGCAACCAAGCCTAAGAGAAGCAAAATAATTTGGACAAGGTTCTTGCAATAAGTAAGAAAGAGGCCAAGACTGAAATCCTGTGCCACATGTGTGGCCCTCGCTCTTTCAGGACGCTGTGCAGGGGTGGCTGGGAGGTTGCAGGGGCAGGGTGTAGGGAAGCATAGGTTCTGAGGATGTGTGGCCCAAGCTTGCCCCATAAGCAGTTTATTCTCCCTACTGAATAGACATGGAAACTAAAATCAAAGCGGTTTGATTATTTGCCCCAAAAAGTAAAGACAGAGACTCCCATCCCCTGAGTATTTTGCTATCCCATCTTGGCTGCATCTTCATTTCAGGGACATCTCTCCCGAGTACCTCAGCAACATCAACTCTTCACTCTCTCTGCTCTTTTCCCCATGGTCTCCATCACTGATTTAATCGCCTGAACATTTTTGATAGAGTCATTATGGGGCTGGTTGACTGATTTCAAAAACAACAGGCTAATTATGTGATGGGTGAGAGCCCAGGAGCCCTGGAGGTGGACTGGCAGAACCAGAGTCTGGCCGGCTGCAGGGCTGCTTCTGACAGGGAGGGTGTCCAGTAGTGAGAGAAATCGGTCCTTTGGCTTCCAGCTTGCCACCATCATCCAGGTGGGGAGGCTCCAGGTAAGGTAGAAAGCCAGTAAGGGAAATTGAGAAACAGCTTTAGCAGAAATATCCAACTGCCATGCCCTGTACACAGCCGGCCCTGAGAACCAAGGTCAAGGGCAGCCGGGCCAGGCAAACTGGGCAGCTTGGGGGGTCCCCACCATGTTTGAATGAAGGCAGGATGTCTGTCTCCAGTGCTCCTTCCCCAGTCTGCATCTGCATGCTGCCTCAGCAGAGTACCTAGTTAGAGGTGCCTTGGTTTATTTGCCTAATTTAAAAATTAAGTGAGGATTAGTGTAGTAATGACCCCCACTGTTGAGGAAACTGTTTCTGCTGTGTCTCTGTCAATTCTTTCCTGATGGTTGTGAGGGTTACATGGTAATTCAGGTGCAGTGTTTGGCACAGGGCATGATGCATGGAAGCTCTTGGTGAACATCAGCTACTGTAACTGTAATAAGAAATAGAATGGGCTAGAATGAACTTTTACCCTCATTCCCCAGCCAGTGAGGCCAGTAGAGAAGGAAACAAGTGTACATGCCCAAAATTAAAGGTAGGACGGGGATGAACAAGAGCTGTGAGTTTCTTGGATATTCAGTTGCTCACTGCAGACTAAGGAGACCCTGAGCTGTCACAGGCCTGTGGGGTCTGATTGCCAGTGCTTGGTTGCTGGGCCCTGGGGACATATAGTAAATGGAGCAGTTCTTTCTTGTCATCCAGGAACAGTGCTCCTTGCTGTCTTTGCAGGCTTTTTCTTTCAGGTTTTCAGAGACTTGTAACCTTGCTCTCAGTGTTTCCAACAACCTGTGTTCCAGGCAGTGGTACCTACTGCCTGGCCTGGGCCCAGGAGAGCACTGAGAAATTAACATGAAGAGTTTTCCAAGTGCTCTTGGGGTCCAGGGGTTTAACGTCCCACCCTGACCTTCTATGCTAATAAATAGTATCTGGCCACATTGTAATGCAGACCAGATTTTCAGCCCAGAGGAAGCCCTGGGGCACAGAGAGCAGAGAGCATGAGACCTTCCCAGGCAAATCTTCACAACGGAATCAGCAGGTGGCTGGCATTATGACCCCTGACACAGGGAGGGTTCTTCCTCAACTGCAGGTCAGGACAGTCCCCGGAAAGGTCATCTCCACATAAATAATTAGTGGTGTGCAGTGATGTTTTGATGAGAGCCAGTTACTCACCGTGGTTACTCATCCCTGTAATTTCAATATTGTTTTCCATCTCAGGTTTTACTGTTAACAAAAGCAAGCTAGGTCATGTCAAGATAGGGCCAGTTGGCATTAAAATGTGGTGGTAGGCCCTGGCTGGTGGCACAGTGGATAAGGCACTGGCCTGCTAACCCAAAGGTTACTGGCTTGATTCCCAGCCAGGGCACATAACCAGGTTGCAAGTCAGGTCTCCAGCCAGGCCCATGGCTGGAGGCAGGTGAAAGGCAACCATACATTGATGTCTCTTTTCTTCTCTGCCTCTCTCCCTTCCCCTCTCACTAAAAATAATAAAATGAGATCTTTCTTTAAAAAAGGTGGTGGTAAAATTCTTGGTGCTCATCAGTTTAGCCCAATGAAGCCTTAGGCATTCGTTTGCTGTTTTAATAGTACAACCTTTTCAATAGCTCAAGGAGTCAGAGGGATGTAGAATTCTAGAATATTAAACTACAAGTGACTTAACTTCACAGAAGTGCATAGACACAGTGAAGTAAAACAACTTTACCAAGTTGTTTTCACAGAGCCAGAGTCGAAACAGAATATGCAGCCCAGCACTTTTGCATTCATTTTCTTCAACATGAATTTTAAAGTGCTCACTCACTTCATTTTATTGGTGAAGAAATTGAGGCTCCGGAAAGTAAATAATCTTCCTGGTTCAGAGTCAGTCAGAAAAACAGCCAAAGCTTTATAATTATCAGGATTTATTTCTAAGTCCATTTCATAGTTGATTGTAAGAGAACATCTAGACAGTATAGTATAAATCTAAAGCATTACTAATGTTTTTGAATTTTGAATTTTGAAGTGGTTGAAAATAGGCAGCTCAGAGATGGTTTACCCAGCAGCCAGGCAAGGATTCTATAAAATATCGCTCAGTTTAATGTCCTAGTACTTAGATGTTTGTATATCTTGAAACTTTGGAAGTGCATATGCAAAGTATAGGCCGTAAGAACTTCATCTCCACATATATCATAGCAGATGCTTTCAGCAAAAAAATGACAAAACCCAACTCAGGTAGAGCAGGTGAGAAGATCAGGGCATACCTGGGAGTTTAGAGACAGAACCAGGCACTGGGCTCTGCTCACACCCTCCTCACATGTTCCAGCCTCACCTCCAGGCTAGGGACCAGGTGGTGGCTGCAGCTCTGGGCCTCATGCCCAATCAAGGCAGTTTCCA
This sequence comes from Noctilio leporinus, assembly GCA_004026585.1. Lineage (NCBI taxonomy): Eukaryota > Metazoa > Chordata > Mammalia > Chiroptera > Noctilionidae > Noctilio > Noctilio leporinus. The sequence continues at coordinate 209,118 of PVIW01001937.1, forward strand.
AGGGAAAAGCAAGGTTTTTCCTGCCCTGGCAGGGTAGCTCAGTTGGTTGTGGCATTGTCCTGATACTCCAAAGTTTCAGGTTCCATCCTCAGTCAGAGCTCATGGAAGAAGCAACCAATGAACACATGAGTAAGTGAAAAAGCAAACTGATATCTCACCCCCCACCACACACACACACACACCTGTCTCTGTCTCTGATCAGTAACTAAAACAAAAAGAAAGTTAGCTTCTCCTACCCTGGCATTTGTATAACAAGGATCCTGTGATCACCACTGTTTAGAGAATCTGGTCACAGGTTCATTCATGAACCAATGACTGTAACTAGAAAATACAATGCTGACTTAATCAATGGAGCTCACCTTTCAAGGATTGCATCAGCTTTCACTAAGACAGAGATGCGTATCTCTACAAGATCTGGATTCTGTTAAGAAGGAAGAAGGTGCAAATGAATGCTGGCTATGAGATTAGGGATATTCATTATGCCATGATAGTTATCATCATTAGCATCTTTCAGGTACTCAATGGTTAGTGTTGAAATATCAGCAGTCCTAGACCTTGATGGTCAAATGGAGAGAAGAGGCCAAAATGTGCCCAGGAAACTAGAGACTATGCTGTCTGTGCCGTATACATGATCTAATTGGCTGTAGCAGTTCTTCAGCAGGTGCTTTCTATGTTCAATGTTGTTCTGGTTCATTAGAGGCTCAGGCCAGATCCAAGCAGACTTCCATTGTGTCTGCACTCCACCACTCACTCCAGTTGCCTCAGCAGAAACAGGACTGGACCCCACTCAGGTCCCAGCTTCTGTAGGTACTTTCATAGCAGCTTGCTCACTGAGACCCTCCAGTGTGATATGTAGCTTTGGGAAAGGAGTCAAAGAGCCTCAATCCAGGACTTACTATCAGTGAGAGTGTATTAGTTTCCTATTGCTGCTGCAACAAATTAAAGTGACTTTAAAACAATACAAATTTATTATCACCCAGTTCTGGAGATCACAAGTCTAAAATGGATAGCATTGTTTTCCTTTTGGAAGCTCTAGGAGAGAATCCATTTCTGACTATTCCCAGTTTCTGAAGGCCACCTGAATTCTTGGACTGGAAGCTCCTTTCAGCAATGGTATCTGACCATTGCAGAACCCCTAATTCTGTCATCAAATGTCCTTCTCTGACTCTGACCCTCCTGCCTTCCTCTTATAAGGCCCCTGCGATGGTCCACCCAGACAATTCAGGATCATCCTCGCCAACTAACGCAGTGCACCTTTTGTTCTGTGAAGTTTGCTGGTATTCACAGGCTCCAAGAATTAAGATGTGAATGTCCTTGGGGGACCATAATTCAGCCTACTATAGGGAGGAAGAAGGCAGAAGTCAAAATGCACTTGTTCTTTCACTTGAAAATGATCTACCACCTGTTAATGCCTCCAGAGTATTTACAGCATAGCACAAGCTGAATTTTTAATTACCTAGAATTTATAAACCAGTGTACATAATTCAGAGGCACACCATTATTTTTCTTTTCCAATTGTTACTGTGAGCTCCCTCTCCTCGTTGTAATCAGATGTTTTCTTCCAAACTGACCTAGGTTTAAGAGCACACTCGGGGAAATGTAACACCAGCATGTGTTTGGACCTCGGTACTATAGGAACTTGCTGAGCCAGAGGCCAAGATCTGCTCTTTGAGGACGAGCATGTCCTCCTCCATCGTGGCCAGTTGGACTCTGAACTAAATTTAGAGATGGGGAAAAAACAAAAAAGATTCTTTCCAGACCCCTGCAGCCAAATATTTAAACCTACACCATGAGAATAAATGACCTTCCTTATTGCTGTTAGCATTGCAAAGCTGGTCAACTGACCATTTAAATTATTTTACCAAGTGTTGTGGTGACACTAGAGAATTTTCTTACAAGGTTCACATAATGAAGTTCTGAGGTCCAACATCAGGTCACAAAATGGCAAGTAGAAGAAAGTAAATGGCAGTATACCTGGGTTCCCAAACTGATGTACTAAGGCTAGCGCTAATTTAAAGACACTAATCCTTTCTTCTTAGGTGGAATATCTGACTAATCCAGAAATCATGTCATGAAATAGCTATTTTTCTTTTAAAGTATCTTTCAGGCATCAAAGTCTTCCTAACAGTACAATGCATTAGAACTATTTCCATTCTGAGTTAGACTGAACAATCATTTTAAGTGCAGTTTCTAGATCATATATTTGATGTAATTGCCTAAATGTGACTCTCCCTAATTACACTAATTGCAAAAGTGGAGTAAGCTGGAATGTTAATAATAATTTCATAAATGAAGCCATTTATAATTGTCAAGCAAACCACACGCACATGACTAGCTTCCCTAAGGCATTCTGCTTCATAGGATTTATTTTCTATCTCAGCAGAAAGCCAGCATTTGGTTACACATATTACTTTCTTTCTTTGTCCTTTTTGAAAAGAAAACTATAGCTTGTTTTTTCAATGCCATAAACTGAACCATCCAGCACACTTGAAAAGGCCTTCTTGAAACAAGTAAATGAGTGGGTGAAAACCCTAGAGTTGCAACAAAGACTGAAAGCAACTTCATTACATATGGTGGAGGTTCTGAGTAGATTATATAGGTACATGTGCACATATGCGCATGAGAGAGAGAGAGAGAGAGAGAGAGAGAGAGAGAGAGAGAGAGAGAGAGAGCGCCATACATTAGGCTAATAGTAGATGTTAGCTTTCTGCCTCCCTCTTCCCTTGCTCCTGGAGTCTGGCCCCTTACAGGAGTTGAGTTTCCTAGGAATACCAAAGTAATTTTTAAGTCATTAAAAGAGCAGCGTTTCCAAAGAGGAACTTAGAAAAGCAACAGAAATGAAATCATTATTTAGTTGTACCTATTCTTTACATATCTGTCTCTCTCTTGTCAGAAAGAGGTTCAAATTTATCTCAAAAATAGACTCCCACCCTGGCTGGTGGCACAGTGGATAAGGTGCCAGTCTGTGAACCCAAAGACTGGGTTCACAGACAGAGCACATAACCAGGTTGCAAGCCAGGTCTCCAGCCAGGTCTATAGCTGGAGGCAGGTGAAAGGCAACCATACATTGATGTCTCTCTCCCTCTCTGCCTCTCTCCCTACCCCTCTCTCTGAAAATAATAAATAAAATATATATTATAAAGCCCACAATATATGCCAGACATGATTGTATGCATTAATTATTTTAATCCTCAAGTGTGCAGATATATGGAGATCTTACCATATTCTGGAACATGGGTTCTTTTTGACCTCATGACCCTGGTACATTTATGCTGCTCTGCTGCCAGTTAATGGGAGCTAACTAAAATGTGAGGAATTTTCAGTAGCATGGATGTCAGGGTGTAAAGGCCCTTTTTCTCAGTTTCAGAGGTGGCTGAACCATTAGAAATGCATTGATTCAGCCTATATTTGCTGGGTGGATGCTAGGTTGCTAGCATGTATCAGGGTAAAAAATCCACTGCTTTTTGGGACTCTTAGGAATGTTTCCTCCCAAAGTTTTTGTTCCTCTTTCCTTTCTTTCTTATTCTTTCTCCTGTATTAGGAAAGAGTGGCCTCACATGCCATACCTTCCACTGAATTACACCTGTCCATCAATACACAACAATGATGAGTCTTGCTTTTTCTCTTGTGATCTGAGTTAAACATTTTGTTTTTAACTGAGGTTCAGCTTGGTCCCGCTCACATTTATTTCATTATTTCTTTCTTACCTAGAGGGCTTAGCCCAGGCAAAGAACCCATGTGTGATTGCTGCTCCATCCTTTCAGGTTAAAGGCCTGTTTCCTTTCCTTTTGGTCCCCAAGGGAGACATTTTGCTGTAGATGTTCCATTTTCAAGACTGTAAATATTGATTTGGATGTTTAAGTCATCATGAGGTGCACTAAGAGCTCACCCAAATCCTGAATTCATGTGAAAGCCAGGTTCAGGGAAAGCTAACATCTATTTGGTTTTATTATGACTCTGTCAAGTGTCCTATTGAAAAGGGGATGGACCTCAGCTGATTGACAGCTCTGTCTGTTGGTGTTCCAGTGTGGCAGGGACCTGCAACAATGCGGATTATCTCTGCTGAGAATTTGCTTGTCAGTGGTGAGAACTGCCTCTCTTTCAGCCCAAAATACAGGCTAAAAGAGAGAATTGTGCTTACAGGGCTAGAAAACCTTATGTTGAATCCGAGGGGGTTTATGTTTTTGTCATGCTTTTTTCCTTACTGTAAAGAGTAGGAGGAGAAAGGAGCTTCCTTCTACATTGCCTGCTGAGGAAACAAGGTCCTGAGAGGAGATCATTCCAGCCCATAAATCACTTTTTCTCCAGAGTGTTCTGATATTATCTAACCTAACAGCTATTAGTCAGCAATCCCTACCTAGTGAGGTCTCTTAGGAACATCTTTTAACTGGGATCCCATCTGCCTTTAGTATCCTTTAAGAGTTTTAGTTTATGTCTCTCATGGAAACCTAAGACACCCACAGGGTTGATAGACACAGCATTGTTACATTAATCCTTTCTATCTAGATCTCTGCTGAAACCCTATATTTATGTCCTTTTGATGAGCAAAGACGGTGTAGAGCAGACATTTGCCACATGTAGTGTACAGAGGTAGAGAACTAGACTATTAGAGATGGCACAGGCCACTGAAGCGCCCTGTGAGTTTCTTATTCCCAGCCCTTTCAGTAATGGACCGCATGACCTTCATGGGCCCGGGGGCTCTGTCTTTAACACCAAGCCTGAATTCAGGATCTTGGTGCCATCCATACCTTGCAGGAATATGCCAGGCAGAGCCAGACTTGCATGCAGAATGATGTTAAAGCAGCACTTTTTACCTCTCTTGATGGCACCTCCTGGAAGATGGCATGGGCAGAGGTGAGCAGTACCTTCCCAGCCATTCTGCTCTGTCCTCCTGCTCAGATCTCCCTCTCGTTCCTGGTCACCCTCCCACACCAATGCTGGTTAACACTTTTCAGGGCCAGTTAGTCCAACCTCTGAATGGCCCACTGCTGGTACGGTTCCCATTTCAGCAACCTTTGCTTTTCTTATACAACCAACCATATTTCTGTGGACCAGCAGGTGCCCTGAGAAATTCCAAACTCCGAGTCATGCTGGCTTCTGTCTGGGTGCCTGTGAAAGTAGTTCATGATGCAGCATCAGCTGACCCCTGCAGACCCAGGCAGCGCAGTTCAGGATGAAATGGTCAGATGTCCCATCACAAAGCCTTTAGATCTCACAGAGTGTGATCCACTTCACTACATCCTCCCAAGTATTTGTATGTTTTCATCATCTTTTTCAATGTGAAAATAATTTGTACAATGCTGAAGTCAGTGAATCAGCTCATGATATGTGGTATCTTTTAATTACTCAGAAATAGTACATATGATAGAGAAATTCCAGTGCTTAGTATTGCTTTACTCTGAAGAGGCAGCAACGATGTCTTCTTCACATGGCTTAACTCACCCAGAGTTGATTGCTTCCCACTTTATCCCATGGCACTGGCTCATGCCCCCATTTTAGTATTTGTTACACGGTGTTATAAAATAAAGATAAAATATGGTTTTTATAAAATCAAAATGAAAATGTAAATTTCTGGCTTATGAGTACCCCGAAGGCAAGAACAGTGTCTTATTTAGTCTTCTGTTTCCAGCATCTATTCAGACATCGTTTCATCAAAATAGAATATTTAACACCCTTCATTCAAGATTGAGATACCCTTTTCTTGTATGAGGGTATCACACATGTGTCTTTTGACAACATATTCTACTTTTCCACATCCTATACCCCATCCTTAAATTTTCTAATGAAATTTATTGGGGTGACATTAGTTAATTATATAGGCTTTAAGTGTACAATTCTATGATACATCATCTATATATTGCATATTGTGTCTACCACCCAAAGTCAAATCTTCCATCATCATATATATATTTATATGTATCATATATTTGACCCCTTTTACCTTTTACTACCCTACTTTCTCTCTAATAACCTCTATATTGTCTGTGTCTGAGTTTTTGCTTGTCTTGTTTATTCATTTCTTTCAGTATTATGTCCCACATATGAATGACATCATATGGTTCTTGACTTTTTCTATCTGGCTTATTTCATTCAGCATGATACTCTCAAATCCATCCACGTTGCCACAAATGGCAATATTTCATCTTTTTTATGGCTATTATTTCGTGGTATATGTACCACATCTTCTTTAGCCAATCATCTGTCAAAGGACACTTCAGTATTTCCCATGTCTTGGCCACCATGTATAATGCTGCAATGAACATAGGGCTGCATATGTATCTTTACAAATAACTGTTTTCAGTTTTGGAGGCAGATACCCAGAAGAGGGTTTGCTGGGTCATATGGGCATGCTATTCTTAATTTTTTGAGGATGCTTCATACTGTTTTCCATACTGGCTGTACCAGTTTATGTTCCCATCAGCAGGGAACGAGGGTTCCTTTTTCTCCACAATTTCTTCAGCACTTGTCATTACTTATCTTGTTGAAGACAGGTATAAGGTAGTATCTTATTCTAATTTTGATTTGTATTTCCCTAATAGCTATTGCAGTTGGGCATCTTTTCATATATCTGTTGGACATTTATATGTTTTCTTAGAAGTGTCTGCTCAGGTCCTTTGCCCATTTTTAATTGGATTGTTTGTTGTATGACTTTTTGTATATTGTGGATATTAACCCCTTGTCAGAGCTGTTGTTTGCAAATATCTTATCCAGGTGGGCTGGCTTTTTGTTTTGTGGGTGGTTTCTTTTGCTGTGCAGAAGTTTTTTAGTTTGATAAAGTCCCATTCATTTACTTTTGCCTTTACTTCCCTTGTCTTCAAAATTCATAAAATCTTTAAGACCAAGGTTCATAAGTTTAGTACATATGTTTTCTATATAATATTTCACGTCTTATTTTTAGATCTTTGATCCACTTTGAGTTAATTTTTGTACATGAGGACAAACAGCAGTCTAGTTTCATTCTTTTGCATGTAACTTTCTGATTTTCCCACACCATGTATTGAAAAGCTTTTTTTCTCTGTTGTAAGTTTTTGGCTCCTTTGTTGAAAATTTTTTGCCCATACACATATGGGTTTATTTTTGAGCTGTCAGTTCTGTTCCATTGGCCTATGTGTCTGTTTTTCCACCAATACTATGCTGTTTTGATTATTGCCACTTTAGAGTATAATTTTAAGTCAGGGAGTGTGATCACTCTGACTTTGTTCTTTAAAAAAGCATTTTTTAAACTTGGCCAGCTGATGATATATATCTTATGATTGTATGAAGTAGCTGAGGTTCCCAGCTTTCCCTGAGCCAGGATAGCTATAGTAATGGTCCTTCCTGTTGTTCTTCTAGCAACGTTGAAGGAACTCATCTCACAGACAATGATCCGCTGGGCCCAGGAGGACCATATTCAGGATGCAGACCTTGTCCGGATGATGTTCAACCTTCTCCGGAGGCAGTACGACAGCATCGGGGAGCTGCTGCAGGCCCTGCGGAAGACCTACACCATCAGCCAGGCCTCTGTGAGTGACACCATCAACCTACTGGCTGCCCTGGGCCAGATTCGCTGCCTCCTCAGCGTCCGGATGGGCAAGGAAGAGGAGCTGCTTATGATCAATGGGCTGGGGTAGGTCATTCATGGTGAAGTGCGAATCTGTCACAGGAGTACCATGTGGGAAAACTGGTTGACCTTGCTGTATAGATGTCCCAGAATCAAATCGTATATAGTCTCTGGATGCCCCCTCCCATGGGCACTCCTTGCAGGATTACATCCTTGTCACATTAGTTGCCTTTAATAACCTGAGAGACCAGGCTACCTGCTAATCAGAGGAGAGGAACATTGACAGAAGAAGTGGAATGGAGTCTTGGAGAGAGACAGTTATTTAGCTTGAATTTGATGAAAATAGCCTCAGGAAAGCAGTAAAAACATTTTGAGGAAGAGGCAGTTTGTCCAATGCAACAAGAGATACCTTTTGAGCGCTTGGCTTTGACGGGAAGACTTCTGAGGCTTCCCTCTGAAAAACTGCTACCTGTACCTTCCTTTTCTCAGGACTATCCTAGTGTCATTTTTCTCAGTTCTGAGGCACCTTTTCCCATAATGATAGTTTGTGGATCTTCCTTACAAGCCATGTTATCAAAAAGCATCTTAGACACCAAAAAGATTTTCTTCAATTGGGTAATATAGCACTTCCATTCTGCAGATGAGAAAGCCAAGGCCCCAAATGGTTCACTGTCCAGCTCACAGTTTCACTTGGTTAAAATCAAGAGCTAGAACTTCGGCCTCCCTGCTGCTGAGGGTCCCATCCCACTGCCCTCTTGGCAAATTAAAGGGGTACCTACCAGTGAGGCCCAGAGCAGCTTTGAGGATCCTGGGGGAGAAGGGGTAGTAGGGTGCAGGCACTCCTCAAATTCATTTCCAGAGGAGAATCTTATAGCTGACATGAAAAGACTTTTATGAGAAGAGAGAAAAGCGACTGAATTAACCCCTCCCACTGCCCCTGCTGTAGGCACAGCCACAGTAAAACCTGGTGGCATCTGCTCTTAGCTGCGGCAGCCCTGTGGGGTGGGGAGTGACCACCCTGCCAGACCTCACACAGCCAGGTCTCCAGCTGCTCCTTGCCCGCAGCTTTATTTTGTGAATTTGCATGGAAGGACTGGAAAACATTCATTTCTTTTACATTTTGTTGTTGATCATCTCATTGGGTTTTGAGGACCACTGTCCTCCTTGTTAACTAATATACCCTGTCTCAAGCAAAGGGTACAGCCCTGTCATTAAGAAAACTAAAATATATAGAGACATAAGGACAAGTTAGACAAAAATAAAAGACCCTAAGTACATGGCAGAAGAGAAATTCTGTGATCTGGGCTGCCTTAAAACTAGTGTAAGTACAGAGACAAAGGAGCAACTGTTTAATATGTCATTAGAAGGGAACGTTTCAAAGAGAGAAAGCAAGTGCTTAGCGGAAATAAAAGAGCATCGAATACTCCTATCAGCTAAAAAAGCACTTTGTGTCTGTTCCAACCGACCTCATGCCTTCTTATTATCTTTTTAGCCTGCCTTTAAACTAGTTAACCCCTAGTGTGTGTGTGTGTACATTTATGGTTTCTCCTCCCTGAATTTCCGTAACACTGAAGTAAGCTTGAGCTGACATCTTTCTCCAAACCTTACCCTAGAGACATAATGAACAACAAGGTGTTTTACCAGCACCCCAACCTCATGCGGGTCCTTGGCATGCACGAGACAGTGATGGAGGTGATGGTGAACGTGCTGGGTGCAGAGAAATCTCAGGTAATGAACGCTTCAGGGAGAATGGAACCCCTGGGCAGGGACATAGGAGGTGACTTGTTTGTAGACACATGGCTGGTGTCCATCGCCTCAGTTGCTCTTCCCAGAGAGCGTGAGAGAGTACACAGTGCCGGGAAGAAGCCAGCAGGTGGGATGGTGCCATGGAATGGCTCTCAGCCAGTGTGAGAGCTTCAGCTCTGAGAGCTGGGGGGCTTTTCTGACTAGTTCCACTGGGTGGTTCAGCTGTTACGTTTCCCATACTTGGCAGCCCTGCTTCCTCCCAGATGGAATCCTTCTGGTGTGTTTAGTGCTGTGTCAGGAGAAGGCTGGCTAGAAGGAAAATGCGATCAGATCAAGATCCTGGTGTTGTCCTCTCAGGAGTGCACGGGTTTCCTCTGTGAGCCAGGCTCCTGATGGTGCCCTGGTTCGCCATGTGAGGAGCCTGCTGTGGCAGGAGCTCCTGCCGGCAAGGGGAAGGGAGAGATTAGGGCCCACCTTGTCAGGGGTCTTCCTCTGAATCAGACCAGCTTCCAAAGGCAGTAGATGGGGTCTATTTTCATATGTTGGAAAGGAAATTTTAGAGTGCCAGGGTCCCAGGAAAGCAGTTCCGCCAGTGTTGAGAGGTGGGGGTGAGAAGGAAGAACAGATGCCCCACTCCCTTTCTCCCTCACTTGCTTCCTTCTGTCTGATCTCTCAGAAAGGAGATTCTTTCCAGAAGACCCTTAGATAACTATCCGGATGCCTCTGCAAGCCAGTAGCCCGCAGGTTTTAGAACCTTACTTCTCCAAGCACTATCCATGAGTCTAACGAGATATCAAGGGCTTCGCTAGGATCCTGAGCATCATGGCCAGGCCCTGGAGAAGCTAGTTATGTTGATCAGCAGAGAAGTCACAGTCAGCAGTGATATAAGACAGCCTCTCAGTGCTAAATTGTGTGAATCAGATGGCAAGTACTAGAGGAGCCCGTGGGGGAGGTGAACGGATGTCACTGGGGAAGACTCGCAGTCTGTGAGGGTAATGAGGGTGAGGCTTCCATACCTGGAGGGGCCAGTTTTCACCCAGGGGACTCAGGTTGGATCCTGAGACAGGGGCTTATTAATGTCTTCTGACCCATTTCACAAGTTAAGTGCAGCGATGCCTCCAGATTCTTAGACGACTGGATGGATGGATGAATGGACGGATGGTGAGTGAATGAATTAATGAAAATCAAGATTAACTGAATATCTATAAAAGATAGCTAAACTCCCTGGAGAACAAACTGCTGTAGGAGCCATAAATACTATTGGTCTTAATGCAAGCCACCTCCTCCCATTTACAGTGAATTCCTAGTCTACAAAAATGCCGTAGTTCCCCCAGTATAATGTGCTTTATATTGCATAAAATAAGTGGGCTGCTTGCTTTCTTGAAAATATGCCTTGCCACCCAAGATTCTGGACCTCATCTATGATCACCAATCTCCCTTTTGAAATGTCCCATCAGCGTTCTGTCCACCCTCTTCCTAGTTAGAAGCCATACTCTGGTGTAGGATCGTGCAATGTCACATGAACTCTGAGGATGACTAGGATTCTTGTTTGATACCTGTTTCCTTTGAAGGAAAGATATGTCAGTAACTGTAACTAGTTGGTGGCATTTTGGGGAGCCTGTCCTTAGCTGTGTATGTATGTGCCATCTCTCCTCTGAATAAGGCTTGGAACAAACTCTGGAAGTAAGGAGAAGATTTGGTTTTCCAAACTGTTCACAGCTTGCCAGACTTCAACCGAAGATTCTCTGAATGAAGTCAGACTTTCCAGAAAGACCTCCTGATGGGTTCTTTTCCTTGACACTTCCTCCTTCACCCTGCAGATTGCTTTTCCAAAGATGGTCGCCAGCTGTTGCCGCTTCCTTTGCTATTTCTGTCGAATTAGCCGGCAGAATCAGAAGGCCATGTTTGAGCATCTAAGTTACCTGCTGGAGAACAGCAGTGTTGGCCTAGGTATGTCCTGATATTTCTTTCAAATTTGGGCTCAGAGGTGACCCTCGCCCTACTGACCCCTTAATTAGGAGGTAGAAGGAAAGAAGCCACGTGCATTCTGTGGGATTTTTTTTAATAATCAAAAGGCCCCTTTGGTCTAAATACAGGTGAAAGAAAGACACAATGTCTCTGGTCTCCAACCTAAGCAGAGGTTGCTCCCAGCCAGCACCAGTGACACATTTGTGTTGGCACAGTCACACAGTTTTACCTCATCTCTCTGGGGACCAGGTTTGTAAAACGCTGCCTGAAACTGCAGATAAAGTCTGGGGCCCGCTCAGCTGACTGTGGAGTAGCGCTAACGAGACCAAGGTGGAGGACCCAGTCCCTTCTTGGCTGGTTGGCTGAAGATGGCACACCTGTCCCACCCGCCATCCAGCCAGTGCTTAGCTGCAGGGTAGACCAGCCATGCGCAATGTGGATAGACAGTGTCAATCTATCACCATCACAAGAAAAGCAACATGACACATGCTCTGAATGGAAACCAAATGAATTTGTGGCAGATGCAGATACATATATCCATGCACATGAAATCTGAAAGCTCAGTTTCCTATTTATCAAATGCAGGCTACCTCAGGCTACCAGCCTTTTTTTTTTTTTTGTAAAATGCCACCTGAAGATTTTCCTTAATTCTAACCAAAGGACCAGACAAAGGGAAACCAAAGACAACAAGGATTGGTGACCTGATAACTACATGAGCTAATGCTGTTTCTGACTATTTTTAAAGTTTAGGTGGTGGCCCCCTGTGTGGCCAAGTCATTCGAGCTTAGTTGTTCAGTGACATGAGTCTTTAAAGTGATATCAAAAGGAGGCCCAGGGAACTCTCATGGTAGAAAAGCACATGGAAATATGTGGCCCCAGCTGATGCTGTGAATGCTATTCTAACTTAACGCATATTCACAATTAGTAATGAGTACATATGGTGGGCTGGAGAGGGAAGGGGAGAGCAAATAGAGCTATTCTTAAATCTATCCCCTCAGAATAGCAACATGAGCCAGGTGTAGTGTGTTTGCTGCCCTCACCTGGCCAGTTGCATGCACTACAATCTCAGCTCAGCAAGTGGTGGTCTGTGGGTATCTTACTCCTTTCCTCTTTCCCCAGCCTCCCCATCGATGAGGGGATCCACTCCGCTAGATGTAGCAGCTTCCTCCGTGATGGACAACAATGAGTTAGCACTGGGCTTAGAGGAACCAGACCTCGAGAAGGTAACCAACCATAAGGAGGCAATGTGTTGGCTGTTTCCTACCTATAGGGCAGCCAAGCAAGTGCAGACCTGAGAATCCATGGCCTTAGGAAAATCTGTGAAGGGGATGATGAGCTTTGCTGCTCCCTTTCAGATGATTCCAGCAGCTTAGCACAGTGCACAGACTTTGTTTAGACTAGTGTCAGGAAACTTCCCAAGTGTGGTTCCTGGGAGAGAAGGAGAATGAGCTAATAAATGCTGCAGTTTCTTCCTTCTATTGATCACAGCAGAAATTAGGCCCCTGAAGATTAAACAATAACAACACACACACACACAGAGGCACTTATTTTAGTGGTCACTGAAATGCCTCATACTTGTAATCCGGAAAAATGCCTAATTCCTACCTTTTCCAATGTTTTTCTGACACTTTAAAGACCAAATCAAATTGAAGTTCCAAGCAGAATAGCATCCTTATTGGTTTAAGAAGGAAAACATGTAATGATAGTTTTTTTTTTTAAATTTTATTGTTGTTATATTACATCCATCCCCTTTTTGCTCCCCTCTGTCCCCCTGATGATAGTTTCTTACTGAGTTTTGACTTTGATTTATTTTTCTTACAAAGGAACTTTGAGTATTTGACATCAAGAAATATATGATTCATTTGACAAACACTTATTGAGCACCTAATATGCTCCAGACCCTGGGGATTTTTTCTTTTGTATTAAATTTATTGGGGTAACATCGGTGAAAGACCCTAGGGATTAATAAATGAAAAGGATACCACTCCTGACTATGTAGATTTCGCAGCACAATGGAGTCTCCTCCCTGCATACGTAAAATGTCAAAGACTAAATTAGAATCACAACTACATTTCAAGAAAGTGTCTATCTGCCAGGCTTTTGCCTGACACTTTCTTAAAGTAGACAGATTCTAATATTCTGTGTGATCCTAGAGTTGAGATCTTATGATAAGTGTCTGGTAACTTGGAAGCAAAGAGAACACTACGATGCTAGTCTGTAACTGGCTGTGGCCTCTTCACTTGCTACCCCATCTTCAACATCTTGGCTTTTCACTTTGGGCAGCTATTTGATACAGAGCTTGAATAGGGCTCCTTGATTAGTCAAGGGCCCACTGAGAGCCAGTGCCTGGATTTTTGTCTTAACTTAGCACGGCCAAATGCACATGGCCAGCCTAGATCCGCAACTATCTCCACACATGCACCCTATCTAGGCCTGTTTTTATTTAATATTTTTTTTAATCCTCGCCTGAGGATATGTTTACTGATTTGAGAGAGAGAGGAAGGGATAGAGAAAATTTGGTGTGAGAAACATTGATTGGTTGCCTCCTGTATGCACACTGATGGGAATCAAATCCATGACCATTGGTGTAGGGGACAGACACTCCAACCAAGCCACCTGGCCAGGGCAGGAGGCCTATTTTTAAATGGCAGCTCCCTCTTGCCATGGGAGAACCATGGCATACATGGCATATTCGTACATAACAGTGATCATCAGTCTTACTGATCGCTTGGAAACCAAAATGAATTGGAGACTTCAAATCTACTAAATTACTTTAAAAGTTTTGACCTCTCCCTAGCTTTTAGGGAAATGAAAGCCCTTCAGGTCCCAGAATTTCACTATCCTTACAGGTATATCATAAAAACCTTGGGCACTTGCTTTTGTACTGTTGTTGGCAGGTGGTGACTTACTTGGCAGGCTGTGGCCTACAGAGCTGCCCCATGCTTCTGGCCAAAGGATACCCTGATATCGGCTGGAACCCCATTGAAGGCGAGCGCTACCTGTCCTTCCTGAGATTTGCTGTCTTTGTGAATGGTGAGTCCCAAGTGTTCTCTGTCTTTGGGACCTAGGATGACATAGTCATGTGTTCATACAAGGAAAAGAAGATCCTTGGCATTGCTTTCTGTTCATAAAAATGACAGATTCCACAGGTAGGTGGAAGCTGGTAGAAAAATCTTAGAGAATCTGGCCAGACAAGGATTAAGAGAAGCAACTAGTGGACAGAGTACTAAGTTCTAATGTCAGGTGCACCAAGAAACACTATGTGGGCTTATTAGCTCTCTCTACCTCTTCTCCTGTCACTAAAAGAGGGGGCTTATTAACATCTTCTTACCTATTTCACAGAGTTAAATGCAGAGATGCCTCCATATTCTTAGACTATTGGATGGATGGTGAATGAATGAATTAATGAAAATTAATAATAGCTGAATAGCTATAAAAAATAGCTAACCTCTCTGGAGAAACAAAGTGCAATAGTAGCCATTAATATTCTTCTTGTTAATGCAAGCCACCTCCTCCCTTTTATAGTGAATTCCAAGTCTACAAAAATGCTGTAGTTGCCCTAGTATGATTTGCTGAATATTGCATAAAATAAGTGGACTCGTTGCTTTCTTGAAAATGTACCTTGTCTCGCAAGATTCTGATATAATACTGATTTACTTCCATTTACATTATAGTTATGGTTGCTCTTCCTCCTTCCAGTTTAATGTTCCAGGCTACCAAATCCAGCTGAGCTAGTTAAGTGATTACAAAAAGGAATTGTAGCTAATAAGCAATCATGAGTTATTCTAAGTATAATTTTCCTCACAATATATTGACATGATATGATCATTATATTCCCATGTGTTTTTTGTCTCCCTTCACCCCCTTCCCACATGCCTACCTTCCTACACTATAATAAACTTTATTCTTTTTTTAATTTTTTAAATTTAATTTTACTGTTGTTGTATTACATCCATCCCCTTTTTACTTCCCTCTGTCCCCTTCCCCATCTACCCACTCCCCCTCAAAGTCAATCCCACTTATTGTCCATGTCCATGGTTCTTCCATACTAATTTCTTGACTTTATCCTTAACACTTGAATGATTTATTCTTTCCTGGCTTTTCCCTTTTCCTACTTGGGTCACAGACCGGGAGATGTCTGTATTTTGTTTCCCTGGATCTCATCCAGCCTGGTTCTTAATCACCTGCGTTTTGTCTCTTTCTCTATATTTTTCATTGTCTCTATCTGTTCATCATGAGCACTGCTAAACTCCATTTTCTTTGAGACCAGTTTCAGGGTAGCCTCTAATAGTCTGTCCCACGTCCCATCCAAGTGATCACATGCTCAGAATTAATGCAGAGTTACTCTGGTAATAGAGAGTTTTAAAAGTAGATTTCTGAGGATTCGTAAAGCTCACAAAATTGTGTAGATAGGAAGAATTTATTCATCTTGGCTACCTTTGCAGTCAAGATCAAGAGCTTTATTGAACCATTTAGCAGGGCTGTCTGCCTGGGTCAAGAAAGTAAAGGAATCCACTTGCCATGCTTCTATCTAGATTGCATCAACTGGTTACAGATGGCCACATTAAACTCTAGATCAAAAGATTAACCTGTCCCCTTTGCTATTAAATTGTTTTATGCCCTTTTAACATAGTCTCTACCATGCCATTTCATAATGCAACTAGCTCTAGAAAGTTTGCCAATCAGCAGGAAGACACATGCATTTTGATCTCATGTTTATTGTGTCTTTGTAATATAAAGACTACATTTGGCTTAAGCAAGATATGTTAGCTTCTGCTTTCAAAGAATTTACTGTCTAGTAAGGGCATCCATGTAGACAGAGGTCACCATAATAAAGTGGGGTAGGTAGAGACAGAGACAGCTGAAGGGCTTCATGAGGTTAACTCATATCCTGTTTTAAAAAAAGTAGAAAAGGCCTCATGGAGGAGGTAATGTTACAGATGAGCTTTAAAGAATCAAATTTCCAGACAGATATAGGGGAGGTGATCCAGCTGGGAAAAATCATGAACAAGTGGCCAGCAGGCTAAAGCCTGCTGTGCTCAGGAAACAGTGATCTGTTGGTCTAGAGGACAGATGGATACGTAGATGACTCTAGTAAAAGGTAATGTTTAAAACGTAAGTAGCTAGCTACCTATAATGGAGAAAACAAAAACACCAACCTGAAAAGTTTAGTCTTGATTCACTGTGATGAAAAAAGAAACTGATAGGACCCACTGGGAGTTTCTGTGCCCAGGTTAGGATAACAAACTTCTGCATTATAATAGTAGGAATGGAATGTAGAAGATACATTTTAAGTAAAAAATTACAGAGATAAAATGTACAGAACTGGGTGTAGTGATGATTATGGCGTCTGGACCTGGGTATATTAAGAGAAAGAAACTGAAGTCACATTGAAGTTTAGCAATTTAAGGGTAGGGAGAAAGGGAAGAGGAGGAAAGGATGAAAGGGGGAGAGAGAGAAGAAGGAAGGAAGAGAAAGCGAGAAAGAAAGAAAAAAGAAAGAAAAGGAGGAGAAAATGGTTTGAGAAGGACAATAATGAGTTTGGTTTGGTTCAGGTCATGTTGATTTTGCAGTGTATAACTTCCAAATGGAGAGGCCCCTCACTGGAACTAGAGGATAGAGATCAGTCAACCAACAGTTTGGATCTGGGTAGACATGCAGATCATCTGTAGTGAAAATAGCTGGAGTAAACACTCACAGGGGAGGAGAGCATGAAAAAGAGAGGGGTGGGGAGTATGAGAGGGAAGAGGTTAGACTCTTGCTGAACTGAAAGAGGAGAACAAGTGACTGTGGCACAGCAGAGTGATGGGAAAGAGTGGCCTGGAGAATGGACTATCCTGGGTTCAAATATAGCTCTATTACTTACAAGCTTTGTGGATTTAGGCAAGTTATTAAAACTTTCCTAGCCCCAGTGTTTTTATATAACATAGATAATAATAGTATATTTCTCACACAGAGTTGCTGTAAGGCTTAAATGAAATAATCATGGTAAACTTTGATTAGCATAGTGCCAGAAACAGCCTGCAGTCATGTTAGTTGTCGTTGTTCATAATTCTTACAAGAGTCTTAGGGTGTTAGAAATGGGAAGAATGATAAATAGATCCCTCGAGATCTCAAAGCCTTTTGTAAGTCTTTATGTCTAAGGGGTGATTGAGAAGAACTTTCTGGTCACGTTCGTCGCCTCTGCTCAGCAGAGAAAGATTCAAGTGTGATGGGTGATTATGGTAGACTATGGGAATGGTCATGGTGGCTGATGATGGTGGCAATGGGGGTAGAGGTAATGGATACCGATGGTGGGTAATGGTGGGTGGTGATAGGTAGGGGTGATGGACAATGGCGAGTGGTAGTAGGGGTGGTGATAGTGGGTAGTAGTTAATGGTGATGCTGATGGTGGGATGTGATGGTTGCATCATGGTCATAGGTGGTGGGGCATGACATTTGGATGGTAGATGGTCATGAAGGGTTGTTGAGGTGCTCATGGTAGGTGGTAATGAGTGATAACAGACTTGGTAATAGTGGTCATGAGGATGGTGGTAGTGATAACAGGTTAAACTTACTGAGCATTAACCACATGCCAGGTGCAGTTCGGAATACTTGTAAGTGTATTAACTTACATAATACAAAAATCCAATGAAATTGGCACACTTGTCTTTCTCGTCTTACACAGAAAGTACCTTGCCCAGAATTGCACCCCTCATAGGATGTAAAGCTAGGGTTTGAACTGGAGCAGTCTGGCTCTAGGGACCAGATGTTAGTCAGAACATTAGGCAGTGTTACCTTGGTAGCCCTGTCTCCCTAGCGAACAGGGAGAAACAGCATTTTCTTTTTCCTTTGAGCTTGTCAAAACCTGTGGCATTATTTAATTACTGTTTGGTACTAATGCTTTTTTAAACACATTTTTAGAAGCCAAATCGAAAGCTTTTGCTCTGTCAATATAACAGAATTGGAAATTTATTTCTAACATCATTTTGCTAATCTTTCTTAATATTTGTATTAAATCTTCTTAAATAAGATTTGTCTTTAAAAGACCTTCTTAAAGTATATAATTTTCTCCACTTTTATTAGCTTGCTGAAAACCTTCATGTCTGTTTAATTCAGAATAATGAAGTTCAGAAGCTTCTATTTACTCTGCTGTTGCAAATTCTATAATCAGTTTGGGAGTCTGATTAATCCCTTCCTAATATACATTCCAAAAAGTAAAAGATTACTTACCAGTTCACAAGAAGAAGGGAAAACTTCTTTTGTACTTCCTTTGAGTCCTTGGAGTTTCAGTGAGAGCTTCCCCAGGCTACAAACTTAGTGTGGAAAACACAGTTATCTGTGTTCTGTAGAATTTCTCTAGGCAACTTTGTCATCAGTGGCCATAGCTTGGACACCCATCATATGACATATTAAGGTTATATGAGAATCTATGAGAAGTGACAAGAGACATGCTGTAGAAATTCTACTCTGATGTCAGTTATAAATTAAAGCAGGAAACAGAGCAAACCTAAGTTGAATTATCAGAAATGTATATGAAATAATTACTAAAAATTGTCATCAACCACACCTACCTTTCTAGTGACACACATGTGACTGTTAGCCTGCCAAAAATGATGGTTCATATTAGTATCTGGTGTAATGGATCTAGGCATGCCTGGGTAAAATGGCAAGTATTGAATAACATCTCAAAGAAATAAATGGACATAATTTAACAGTAGTAAAGAGCAAGCCTACTGATGAGCTCTTTAGCTGAGAGACATGAATCTTTTAAGATATGTCAACTACATCTCAAAAAGGTAGAAAAATTCTTTTTGGGTCAAGACAACAAAGTAGCCCATTATCTTTAACGGACATAGTATGTATAGGTGCATAAAAGAATCAACTGTTCATTTTTGTTAATATAGTTGTGTTTTTAGAGTCAGAATATAATAACCATTTTTTAGTATAATTGGTACTGAAGACTGAGGATGGTTAGGATTAAAATAGAAGATGTTCTTATTCTCAAGTTTACAATACAGTTGGAAAGATTAGGCAAACTCAAAAAATTAACCAGTGGTAACAGATTTAAATAACAGTTGGAGACAGTTATGAATAACAGCGTTGTACTCAGAAGACACTTCAGGCAAGGGCAGCAAGAGAAGGCTGAATGTGAGATGCATTTGAGATATGTCTAGTGGAGGTTGGTGGTTAACATCTGTGTTACGCTTTCCCATTGATTAAAAGGTACATGCACTCTCCTCTTCCCACCTTTTTCACTATGCCTCTGAACTTCTTGAATCTCTATGCTTGAGAAGATGAAGGACTTCATAGTGGGGTCAGGTAAAGGCTTATAAGAGAAAAAGGCAAGGAAATGAGACTCCATCTGTAAAATCAAAGTGAAACAGCACCAAAGCCCAGAAATAGTCAAAATAACACAAGGAACAGAAAATGAATTACTCAAAGAATCCAATGGCAAACCAATGCCCAGGGCACCAAAATCAGCAAATTGCCCCTGGAGAAAAGGATGTTTGGCTCTGTTCTTTTCATGCTTAGTGAACTGTTCAGCAGTTCTTCCCCATAGCTCCCTGCTGGGTCCCAGCGGCAGTGCGGGCAGTGAGCTCAAACGTCTACAACCCATATGTATAGGAATTCCTCATCAGTTACTTTATTGATCAGAATGGTAAATGAAGTCTGAAACCTAAGTAACATGGTGGATTTTAACTGAAATAGTAAAGCAGGGCAAAAGACTGCTTCATCAACATTGTTCACACAAAATGGTAGTATTAGATGAGCCTGATGCTCATCACAGGTTGATTTTCATCAACTCAATGAGAAAGGCCATTTTTAAGGCAGATTCCATTCTGTCAGAGCATAGCTCCCAAGATACTTCCACATCTCCCAAGTTTTATTTCACATATTTTAGGAAACATCCATTGGGACCCAAAATTCTTGACACATAGGCAAAATTGTAGCATGATTCTGGGATTAAATATTGGTCTCCAGAATTCTTAAGTTAACATGCCAGTCCACCCTGCAAGATTTTCATGTAGTCCCTTGACTTCAAATTCCACATACCTACAGATCATCCCCCAAGTATATATTTCCACTCTTTTCCTCTTCCCTGAGCCCCAAACGTGTGTATCTGGTGGCCTACTTTCCATTTGGCAGTTAAACAAGCAGCTCAAATTTTGTACATCTTATGGCTGATTCTATAATTACCTACCCTAAACCTGTTCATCTCCCAGAATCCCCATCTCTCTTAACTTGGACAACTTGGCAGGTATTCAAATCAAATCTTAGGTGGCATCCTTGAGTCAACCTTTTCTGTTTTCCCCAAATTCAGTCCATCAGAAATCCTCTTGATTCAATGTCTAAAGATATCTGAAATCCACCAACTTCTCTCCATCTCTGCTGGCTATATCCTACTCTGAGCTAGCTTATTTTCCACCTGCACCACTACAGTTGCATAGGAGTTGGTTTCCCCACTTCTGCTCTCACTGATATATCAGTCAGCCTGTGCTGTACAACAAGTAACTTCCTCTTTTTCACTGATGTATAATATTAAGTATGGGTTTTTGCTCGCACATCTGAAGTTGGCTGGGAAGCCCCACTGCAGGTCTGTGCATCCACTGGGGTGGCCTTGTTCCACAGGCCTAACTCTCCTCCTCGCTACTTGCCTGCTGCTCCCAGATCAGCACCTGGCAGGTAGTACAGGCTCAGCAAATGGTTGGATTAATAGCCAAATATACAAATAACCCCTGGTTTTCTCTGTTTGTCACAGTAATTTATTGACACATCTTCAACTCCCTTTCCAGACACAAGGAGGTGATTTTATGCCTTAACCACTTGTATTAACTTGTTTATACAAGTTGTCTACCACCATATTAAAGTTGGCACTTACCAGAAAAAGGCACTGAGTCCTGGTCATCACCTGCATCTTGTGATTCTCTATATTAACTAGTTGAGAGTATCTCTAGACTCATTCATACTGTCCCCCTACTGCTCTCCCTTATTATACTGGGACTTAATTGAGGATATGTTCATTCTCTTAGGACTCATCAAAACCTGAGAAATCAGGCTCTTGCAAACAGAGGCTAATGCAGTGATGCCTTAGTCACCCTTGGCTGTGCCTCCAGTCATTTCAACCCTCCATCTTGGATTGCAATAGAGTCTATGCATTTATTCAAAAATATTTTGAATACCTGTTATATGCCAGATATTAACAAGATACTTGAACATGTGGAGTTAGATAATTCAGACATAATTTTCTGTTCTTATTAAATAGTCTAGTGAGAAAAACTGACACAAACAGATATAAACATTCAATTAATTATACTTGTGTTCAATGCTTTAGGGAAGAGGACAGGGTGTTTGAGAGGATCCGGTCTGCTGGGGCTTCCAAGTTCAAGCTTGTTCTGAAGGATGAAATGGAGTTACCTGATCAAGGGTTTATGTCAAGGGAATGAGAAGGAAAAGAGCATTTCAAGTAAAGAACCTTAGGGCAGGAACATTAGAATATAAAGGGCAAGAAAAGTGATGGGTTGATGATACTTTAGTTGTATCCCTACTAATCATCCTTATGATGAGAGTGATTGCTTCAGGGTAAATGAGCAATCAGTTCATTTCCATCCAACTTCTCAGGAATGTGGAAAAGAAGAGAGTAATGTGAAGATAGTGTCGAGAGCCTTTGAAGAAAGTCACTATGAACATTCACACTGTTGTAAAGCTCTGTTCATTTTGGAACTCAAGCAAAAGCATTGTTGGAAGCCCTTAGGCAAAACCAATCTACCTCAGACCTCTCTCTCTTGAAAACATGCCCTCAGGGTCAATATTCAGCTTCCCTGCAGTGGATTTGAATGGCAGTCCATCTTGCTAAGCTACAGGTAATTAAGAAAGAATATTTCTCTCTTTTCTAATCATGCCATTCTCTGTACCTTGTGAAGCCTTTGGAAGTTCTTTTCCATCGTCCCCTCTCTAATTAGAAGTTGTTGTACTTTAGTTCCTACTCTTTCAGGGTACCCTCTGTACCCCCACAATTCAGCAGTCAAGGAATGGCTTCCTGGGTCAGCTGGTAGAGCCAACCTAATTAGCTTAGACCTGAATCTGAGATTCAGATAAAATAAAGCTAACATGGCACATGAATTTCAACAGCAAACCTAGTATAGAACTTGACAGTCTGGTTTTTCAAATTCTGTTGTACATTGTGGTCCATGTCCCATCAAACTCCACGGTGCTGATAACTGTCAGAAGAGCTAAGTTGAATTCAACATGCTCATAAAGACTGGCTGACCCACAAGGGTTTCCATTCTGACAGCTAAAAGAATCCGAGTACAATATTTAAATAAGCTGATTAACAGGGGAATTTTCCCCCTTAATTTTAACACTGAAAATTTCCATTTTAGCTTCATTATGCTTAAAATGAAAAATGACAACTAGGAGGGTTACTTGATAATTTGGGGGACCAAAGACAGTGGAAAGCAGTAAACTATGAGTTTATCTGTGACTAAGAATATTTGCTTTCAAGTATATTGAGTCTCCTGATACTTTTCTCTAAGTATCCCTCCTGTGATGAAACCCCATCAGACACAGACAGAAGATTCAACCAGTAGGAAAGCATGACCTTAGGGCTCAGCATCATCACTTTATCTGAGCTCTTTCACAAATTTTCAATGTCCTCAGTCTCTCCTTGGTTTCTGTCTTCACTTGGTTCTTTCTGCTGTACCATGTTTGTGATTCTGAGACCCTTTTAGCATCTCCTGGGAACTTTCCTCACGCGGGTTCTGGTTTAATAAAAACAAATACCTTTCTTGATGTTGTACATTATATCAAACTTGCAGAGAAACTTCTTTACAAAAAATTTAACCTCTTAAAGGATTAAACTGTGAAGCAGTGAATGCATACTCATGGGCTGTTTAAACTTTTTCTGAATCAAGTGACACAATTTTAAAACTTCAAGAGGTATATATTTATAATCTTGAATTGCACTTGAAATGCAAAAGGTTAAATGATTAAAAAACAGAAAAGGATGTCAGCAAGCCAATCTCTGAACCAGGAAGGATTGCTGCAAGGACATAGGGTAGGCTTTCCAGGGCAGTGAAACTCATCAGTGTGTACAAGTATGGAGAGGTGCACTGGTGAGGAGCTGGGGCCTCCTGCCAACATCCATGTAAGCGAGCATGGAAGATGATACTCCGTGTCCAGTCAATGCCTCACAGGCGGCAGCCCTGTCCTGGTATCTCTCCCTGGTATCTTGGCTGGTATCTCTAGCCAGGACCGCCTCGCTTAGTCACTCCAATAGGCCTGACCTACAGGAACTGTAAGGTAAAAAATACTGTTGCTTTAGCCTGCTAAGATTTGAGGAGTTTTCATGCAAGAGTAATTAGTACCACAGCACATTAGGGTACAACCTCTATTATAGATCTCAATTCTCCAAGAAATATTTAACCATTCTGTGGAAGAGTCTTTCTGCAGGCTTCATCCAATGTACATTAAAAAGATTTGTCTTTCAGCCTTGGCTGGTGGCACAGTGGATAAGGTGCCAGCCTGAGAACCCAAAGGTTGCTGGTTCAATTCCCCAGCCAGGGCACATAACCAGGTTGCAAGCCAGGTCTCCAGCCAGGTCTCCAGCCAGGTCCGTAGCTGGAGGCAGGTGAAAGGCAACCATACACTGATGTTTCTCTCCCTCTCTGCCTCTCTCCCTTCCTCTCTCTCTCTGGAAATAATAAATAAAATCTTTAAAAAAAAAAAAAAAGAAGTCTCATCTTTGAGGTTTGGCCAAGAGATAACTTCTCAGACACAAATTCATATCTTATCCAAGACAGAAGGTATGTTTTATGACATTATTTGAACAGCTGTAAAACTGCTTTTTAGTCTAAAGTATTGGCCATGAGAGGCATTGGCTGTCCCTTTCCACATGTGACAGTTCACTGTATAACCACTTTTTTAGTAAATGACACCCTGTCTGAGGCATCCACAGTTCTGGAGACAAATGCAATAATAAGTCTCCCATCTTGAACTTCTTGTAGAGCTATTTTAAGCATTAATTAACCAAGGCAACTTTACCAGGTAGATTTTTACCCCAGAAAACTGGCTTCAGGAATACTCAGAGGTCTATCCACACAAACTTGGTAGTTCTGGGCCAAGTGTTAGATTGTGAGACCAGCCCAGGAGCTAACATATCATTTCACAGGTTAGCTGAGGCACATCAGCTGCAGTTACCATGTTACCTCCTCTCTGAGCCTTTTATGTGCCCCTCACAGAATTAACAAATATATGAAGTTCTTTCATTCTTGGAGTCATTGGTGAATTAATCAGTAATTAGTGATAGACTGAGTATTATGTTTCTTGGCCTCTGAGAACCTAAAGAGAGCGAAATAGTCTGAACAGCACAAAATCTGGAACTTAAAAGTAGGAGTCTGGTTTATATTGGTTAATTGTAATACGTCAAATAAATAGCTTCTGACCTAATCTTTTAAAGCTCACCTTCCTTTCCTTCCATTATTACCACCTAACCTTAAGAGTGAACTCTAGCTGGTGTGGCTCAGTGGACTGAGCACTGGCCTGCAAACCAAAAGTTTGCAGGCTCAGTTCCCAGTCAAAGCACATACCTGGGTTTTGGGGGCCAGGGCCAGGTCCCCAGTTGGGGGCGTGTGAGAAGCAACCAATTGGTGTTCCTGTCACATATCAGTGCTTCTCTCCCTCTGTCTCTCCCACCTTTTCCCTCTCTCTATGAATAAATAAATATCTTTTTAAAATATTTTTTAAAGAGTGGCAGACTTAGTCAAATAATGTTCTCCCAGCCTCATCAATTACAAAATTCTGGGGCTATCGTTTCCAATGAGAAGGAAATAATGCCTCTTTTCTTCAGGTGAAAGTGTGGAAGAAAATGCTAGTGTTGTGGTCAAGCTACTCATCAGACGCCCAGAGTGCTTCGGCCCGGCCCTGCGGGGTGAAGGAGGGAACGGCCTATTGGCTGCCATGCAGGGCGCCATTAGGATCGCAGAGAACCCAGCCCTTGACCTCCCCTCGCAGGGATACAAGAGAGAAGTGTAAGTGAATGGCATCGCCTTTGATATGGATACAGTTGGTGAGCTCCTAAATGTTGTCAAAGCATGAGTTACTAAAGGTGTGTCAATAACTTCCCCCCTGGTAGAGAAAGCATAGGTTCTTTGCAGTGCCATTTTAAATCACTTTGTCAGGCACATTGTTGTCCTCACTCTCTATTGCCTTCACCCACTTTCATTTTCCTTAACTCCACTTAGACCAACTGGCAAATCAAGAAGTCTGGCAAGTTCTTGTAGCCAACACTGTCCCCTCTGCCCCTACCCCACCCCTGACAGCATCACCATAGGAGGAAGCTGTCCAGAGTCTAACTCCAGACTGTCCCCTTCAGTATTTTAAACCTTGATGCCTCACCTTGTACATCCTTTTAATACCTCCTCTTCTGAAAGTATTTTGATTTGATTCTTTAGGTAAAGAAGAGAGCTACAGGATATGAAAAATTACACCATCTCCAATCTTGATATTTAAAGGCAAAGGAGATGGTATATTGGCAGATGGCCTTGTGACTTTCCTTTCATTATGTCTTATGACTGTTTTCCTTTCTTTAATCACAGCCTCTAGATTAGACCCCAGAATCTAGAGAATGTCTCTAACTCAGCAGAGGTAACTCCCCAGCTAGTTAGCATTTTTATCTATTTATTTATTTATTTATTTATTTATTTATTTATTTATTTATTTATTTATGTCATTTGTTATGTAAGAAAAAACTGAGGCTCAGGGTTGTATAGTTTATAAAAACAGAACGAGAATATGGATATAGCCCTCCTGAGTCCTTGTCCAGTGTGCTTTCCCTTTATATTCAAGGAGGAAAGGAGAATGAATGGTTGATAGGAACTGTAGAGATTAGGGTTCCTCTCCATGAGTGTGTATGGTCAGAACAATCCGCTGATGTCAGTACATGTGCCATAAAGTTTATGTAACCCTAGGAGTGTCATGGACAAGTATTTGGGTCCTTTGAACTTGGTGACTAAAACCCCTAATTGACTTCTGGAGGGAGGAAAAGGGTGCAGGACGCCCAGGATGAGCAGAGAATTTCCAGGTCAAGCAGCTCATGGCCAAGCCCACCAGGCTTCTCACATCCTCTTGTGTTGGTTCTTTCTCAGCAGTGCAGAGGACAGTGAAGAAGAAGAAGAGATCGTGCACATGGGCAATGCAATTATGTCATTTTACTCAGCTCTTATAGATCTGCTGGGCCGCTGTGCTCCTGAAATGCACGTATGTACCCAAGTTCCCAGAGAGCAACTTTGAGGGGCTTGATTCAAGAGCACTATAGATTTCTGATGTAATTTCCTCTTCTGTCTCTGGCATTTGCTGACATGCCTTTCCCTGCATTCCTTTCTGCTAACATGAAAAGTAGTTTCCATCCCTGGTACCTGATTCGGCAGCTTCCTGAGGAACATACCCACATTCCTCACGTGTTGTTGAGTTGGCTCCGATTCTTGGTGCCCTGTGGATGGGTAACATCCGCAATGTCCTGTCCTCAGCAGCCCTGCTCAGCCCTTGTAGACTTGTGCCTCCGGCTTCTTTTATGAAGTCAATCCATCTCATATCTGGTCTTCCTTTTTTCTTCTACCTTCTGTTTTCCCCCACATCGTGTCTTTTCCCAAAAACCCTGCCTTCTCCTGATGTGCTCAAATGGGACTAAGGAATGGCTCCTGGGTAAATCCCTGTGTGGTGTGATTTCTCCTTGACACTGGGTTGGGCATATCCTCCACATGTCCTGTTTTCAAAAGCCTCTTAAAATTATGGGCCCTATAACTCAATTTGGTCAAAATGTGACCATTCTTATTCTATTTTTTAATTACAGC
Organism: Noctilio leporinus; assembly: GCA_004026585.1. Classification (NCBI taxonomy): domain Eukaryota; kingdom Metazoa; phylum Chordata; class Mammalia; order Chiroptera; family Noctilionidae; genus Noctilio; species Noctilio leporinus. The sequence continues at coordinate 236,202 of PVIW01001937.1, forward strand.
TTATATTCAATATTATCTTATATTAGTTTCAGGTGTGCAACATAGTGGTTAGACAATCATACACTTTACAAAAGATCCCCATTGATATTTCAAGGACCCACCTGGCACTCTATGTAGTTATTATACTATTATTAGCTATATTCTCTATGCTGTGCTTTACATCCTCATGACTATGCTGTAACTACCAATCTATATTTCTCAATCCCTTCACCTTTTTTACCAAGCACCCCAGTTCCCCTCCCCTCTGGCAACCATCGTACTATTCTCTGTATCTATGAAGCAGCTTCTTCTTCCAAGTTGGTTCTTGATTGTGGACATCAGGCTACTCACATAGAAAATCCTTTTTCCTTGATGACCATGGTTTTAGGCACCAGGAAAGTAGTCTCTTCCCATGGTTCATGTTTATTTCCCAGAGATAAGCTTTCCAGACTTGCCAAAAAAGGATGGTTTTATTTTCATGGGATGGCTTCTCAGGCTTCTAGTTTTGACCTTAAAAGTTATGTTTTTCAAAAAAAATTAAATTTTTAAAAAAGTTATGTTTTTCCTCTTCCCTTTTTTTACCTCTGCTGGGGCCTGAGAGGAAGTAACATTATTTTATATAATGTCTTACATTGTAAGTGAGGAAACAACTGCTTTTGACATAACAGGAAAAAAATGCCTTTAAATTTTTTGTTTAAGGAAACTTGCTAATTCTTTGAAAGAACTGTTTGATTTGCTCATTTGAGGCTCTGGCACCTGCCTGCCTCTCAACAGTGCTCACTGCACTAGGATTATGACAGAAAGTCTCCCAAAAGCACTTGCAATGCAGATTAGGCTGACATAAACAGTGGTATCTAGTTTTGAAGAGATTGTGTATTTGGTCACTACCAAGATAACAATAGATGTGTTATATTTTGTAATGTTAATGAAAAACAGCACCCATTAAAGTAGTGGCTTTCAAACTTTTTGAGCAAAACAATTTGTTTTGACCATAGTAAGAAATATAATTGACCTTGCCACTTAGTATACAATATTCCAGAAACAAAATTTATCCTTACTACAGATATTGCACTGTAATTTCTTTCTATTCTCTAATAATCTATTTCATGCTCTTTAAAGCCGGTCACAGTCCACTAATTGGTCCTGACCTATAAGTAAGGACACCACATTAAAGTATCCACTCTTATCTTTCAGTATGTCACAGGTCTTGCCTAACACAGAGCATAGCCTGTTTGCAATTCTATCAACAAGTGTTTAGGAAAACTATTCCAACATGGAAGAACCGAGACCAAAAATATGTGTTTGGTAGAAAGTCTAAATCTCGATGAAGGAGGCTGATTGGAATCCTCAAAATTCTGTTTTCTACTGTGCTAAACCAGTCTTACCCACACAGCTCATCTTTCTATTTCTGTCTCTTAAACAAATAAAGAAACCTGAAAAGGGGCCAGGGAAACACTAGGGTCTTCAGGTTGGGGCTGTCCATTCCCCTGCTCACCCATCACCATTTCAGAAAGCAAGTTACAGTTAGCTCATTCTCAAGAAGATAGCAGCATGTGATGGCTAAGTCTGCAGAGCCTCATCCAGGAAGGAGTTTCTTCCTTACTACTCCTCTGGTCTGACACTTGCCACACATGCACGCACTCATACACACGCCCTCTCATATCCCCTCCCCCAGCCCCTGCTCTGTGAGTGGTGGTAGGAGGGGAGATGCCATCATCACTAGCAGCTGGCCCTGTACCCATAGGAATGAGAGGTGTGAGCTGGAGTGAGTGCACAGCATTCTTTCCCCAGGGCCTCTGAGCTTCATATCCCAGTGTGGCTTGCAGCTGACCTGGTCCATTTGATCCTGAGCCCCCTGGCAGTTCAGTTCTCTGCTGAGTTCTGTGCCCAGAAGTATGCCTGTTGCCCCCACATGCACCTGATTGGCCCATTCATGGCTATATGGAACATGTTACCCCAAAATTATGTCACTAAGATTCTCAGTTTCTCAAGGACACTCTCTACACCCCTCTTGTCTACCTCCAGTCCCAGCATTAATCTTCCTTTTAGGAAACTAAAATTCATAAGTCTTTCTGCATTTGGTGGCATTCTAGATTGTGGGATTGTGGCCATTGTCAACACTTCTATCATGGCCGTGGAGAACTTCCTGTATATTGCGGTCACACCAAGAATTACCATCAGACTCCACATCTACTGTTGAGACTTGATACCGTAACTGCATGACCATTGTTATCACAGCAAAGGAATCACGTGACCTCCTTGAACAGCTATTTCCTCAGTAGCACTTCTTCTAGGAAATCATCAAGAGAAAGCCCCTCTCTTTCCCCATGGTCATAAATGTCTATCACAATTAGGGACATTTAGAAGTGTCCCCAGCCCTTAAGGAGAACCATTTCACTGCAAAATGTTTTGAGGTGGAATAGGGGTGTGGCAACTTCCTTTATCTTTTTCTCCAACCCTGCATTGCAGCTCATCCAGACAGGAAAAGGGGAAGCCATCCGGATCAGGTCAATCCTACGCTCCCTTGTCCCTACCGAGGACTTGGTTGGGATCATCAGCATCCCCTCGAAACTGCCCTCCCTGAACAAAGGTAAGAGAAGCAGCTAAGAGCTGAGTGCTGCCAATCCCCATAGTGCATGGGGGGCAGGGAGGCATTCTTTTAGGGTCAGGGCTCTGCCAGCCAGCACCAGCCAGTGCAGTCCTTCCAAGCGCCTACTCTCAGAACAGAGAAGGTCTGCTCTTTCTCTGGTGGTGAGTTCTGTCCTGGCTCCAGCTGGCTGTTCTCTCCTCTGCTTTCCAGTGTCAGACTCCTATACCTACATCCCACAGAGACAGACAGTCCAGACCTCGCAGTCCTCCAAACTGTCTCACCCTCTGGAAGGAGGCTGATGGAATGGGACCAATGAAAGCTCTCAGCCTGGCCTTCTTTCTTTGCCTCTGTGTCCCCCAGATGGTGCAGCTACCTGGGACAAAAATTGGGCCTGACACAGGCTCCCCTCAGCCACAGTTCTATGTACCTTATGGCTGTGGATCATGAATGCATTTTCCCTGGTGCTACTTAGGAAGTTTGGCAACAATCAATGTTAACTTTGCACGGCTTATACTCTCCCAGGAGCATTTGGTTTCTCCACCTGCTGTCCAGACAATTTCATCCAAGCAGGTAGAGGAATTATAAAGACCCTGACTGTTAGTGTGTTTCCCAAATTTGTGTTCTGTGGGACATTTTTGTAGAATATATTAATTGGTATACAGGGGTTTGGAATCAAGTAAGTTTGGGAAACACTATGGATGGATCACATTTTTTTTCTAGCTGTATTGAGAGATCATTGATATATAATATGTATGTTTAATATGTATAGTGTGATGATTTGATACACTTAACATATTGCAAAATGTTTAACACAATAAGGTTAGTTAACATATCCTTTACCTCACATAATTACCATTTTTGGTTGTTCTTATGGTAAGAACAATTAAGTTCTACTCTCAAAGCAACTTCAAGTATACAATACAATATTAACTTGTCACCATGCTGTACATCAGGTCCCCAGAGCTTGAATTCATCATACAACTGAAATGTTTTAACTCTTTGACCAATAGCTTCCCATTTCTGTAATCTTCCCCAATCCATGATAACTATCAGTCTTCTCTGTTTCTGTACATTCAGTGTTTTTGGAGTCCACATATAGGTGAGGCCATACAGTATTTGTCTGCTCTGACTTACGTCACTTAGCGTATGCACTCAAAATCCATCCATACTGTTGCAAATGATGGGATTTCCTTCTTTTTTATGGCCCAATATTCCATTTTGTGTGTGTCACATTTTCTTTATCCATTCATCCATCAATGAATACTTGAATCATTTCCATGTCTTAGCTATTATAAATGATGTCATAATGGACACAAGGGTACAGATTATCTCTTCAAGATAATATTTTATTTCCTTAATATATACCCAGAAGTGGAGTCATATGATAGTTCTATTTTTAATTTTTTGAGGAACCTCCATACTGTTTTCCATACTAGCTGCACCCATCCGCATTCCCACCAACAGTGCACCAGGTTTCCCTTTCTCCACATCTTCATCAGCATTTGTTATCCCTTGTCTTTTTGGTAATAACCGTAAGTATGAGATTATATCTCATGGCTTTGATTTGCATTTCTCTGATGATTAGTGATGTTGAGCATCTTTTCATGTACCTGTGTGTCATTTTTGTGTCTTCTTTGGAAAATTGTCTATTCAGGTCCTTTGCCCATTTTTAATTGGATTATTGCTTTTTTTGCTATTGTGTTGTATGAGTTCCTTATATTTTTTTGGTATTAACTCTTTTTCAAATACATGGTCTACAAATATTTTCTTCTGTTACATAGGTTGCCTTTTCATTTTGTTGATTATTTCTTTGCAGGAGGGTTTTAAAAATATTTTGATGGACTACCACCTGTCAATTTTTGCTTTTATTGTGCTTTTGATGTTAAAGCCAGAAAGTCATTGCCAAGATTAATGTCAAGGAACTTAAGCCTATGTTTTCTTCCAGGTGATTTATGTTTCAGATCTGCTTCCTTAATCCATTTTGAGTCAATTTTTGTGACTAGTATAAGGGTTAATTTTATTCTTTTGTATTTGAATTTTCGTTTTTCCAACACCATTTATTCAAGAGACTCCTTTCTCCATTGCATTCCCTTATCAAGTATTTCTTGACTGTATATGCATGGCTTTATTTCTGGGCTCTCAATTCTGTTCCATTGATCTATGTGTCTTTTAAAAAAAAAACACATTTTATTTATTATTTTTAGAGAGAAAGGCAGGGAAGGAGGAAGAAAAGGAGAGAAGCATCAATGTATGGTTGCCTTTCACCTGCCTCCAGCTACAGACCTGGTTGGAGACCTGACTTGTAACTTGGTTATTTGCCCTGACTGGGAATCAAACCAGCGACCTTTGGGTTCATAGGCCAGCACCTATCCACTGAGCCACCAGTCAGGGCTTACATGTCTGTTTTTATACCAATAATAATTCTGTTTTGATTCCTCTAGCTTTATAATAGTGTTTGAAATCAAGAAGTATGATGCCTCCAGCTTTGTTCTTTCTCAGATTTGCTTTGCTATTCAGTGTCTTTTGTCATACCATATGACTTTAAGGATTGTTTTTCTATTTTTTTAAAAGATTTTATTTATTATTTATAGATAGAGAGGAAGAGAGAGTGGCAGAGAGGGAGAGAGGCAGCAATGTATGGTTGCCTTTCATCTGCCTCCAGCTATGGACCTGGCTGGAGACCTGGCTGGAGACCTGGTTATGTGCCCTGGCTGGGAATCAAACCAGCGATTTTTGGGTTCACAGGCTCATGCCTTATCCACTGTGCCGCCAGCCAGAGCCTGTTTTTTCTATTTTTGTGACATTGTAATTTTGTACAGATTACATTGAATTTATAGATTGCTTTGGGTATTATGGACATTTAAATAATATATTAACTTTTCAGATCCAAGATTTCTTTTCATTTATTCATGTCTTCTGTTTCTTGCATCAGCATCTTAAAGTCTTGGTGTATAAATATTTCACTTCTTGGTTAAATTTATTTCTAGGTAGTTTGATGCTTTTGTAAATATGATTGTTCCCCATATTTCTTTTTCATATAGTTCATTGTTAGAGTATAGAAACACAACAGATTTTTGTATGTTGATTTTGTATCCTGAGACTTGACTGCATTTGCTTACTTGTTCTAACAATTTTGGGTGGAGATAAGAGTGTGTATCATCAGAGACAATTTTACTTTTTCCTTTTAAATTTGGATGCCTTTTATTTCTTTTTCTTACCTAATTGCACTAACTAGGATTTCCAGTACTGCATTGAATAGAAATGGTATTAGTGGGCACCCTTGTATTGATTTTTACCTTAAAGGTAAGCTTTCAGTTTTTCAACATTGAGAATATTAGTTGTGGGCTTGTCTGTATGGCCTTTATTATGTTGAAATATGTTTCTTCTTTACCTAATTTATTGAGAGTTTTATCATGAAAAGATGTTGAATTTTTGTCAAATGATTTTTTGTAGCTGTTTAAATGATCATAGGAGTTTTGTCTTTCACTGCTAGTGGTGATGATCTTCCTCAGCTTTTGTTTGTTGGTAAAGTATTATCTTGCCTTTATTTCTGAATGAAAACTTGATTGGTTCAAGTATTCTTGGTTGGCAGTTTTTCCCTTTCATCACTTTGAATGCATAATCCCAGTTTCTCTGGCTGCAGGTTTCTGCTGAGAAATGTGCTGATGGTCTACATGAGAAGTTTTGTTTTTGTTTTTTCTTGCTGCTTTTAAAAATTCTTTTGTGTTTGATTTTAGACAGTTTCATTATAATGTATCTTAGAGGAGATCATTTATGATTGAAATTCTGGAGTGACATGTTACCTTCATAAACTTGGATGCCCATGTATCTTCCCAGGTTTGAGAAGTTCTCAGTGATTATTTCTTTAGATTTGTGTATCTCTCTTTCATCTCTTCCCCTCTGAGACTCCAATGATGTGGAGGTTGTTTCTCTTAATGGTATTCCATTAGTCCTGTAGTCTGTCTTCAGTCTTTTTTTATTCTTTTTTCTTTTATTCCTCTTACTGGATAATTTCAGATAATCTTTGAGGTTACTGATTTTGCTGCTTGTTCCAGTGTGCTGTGGAAGTGTTCTGTTGAATTTTTCCATTCAGTTATTATATTCTTCAGTTTCAAAATTTCTTTTTGCTTTTCCAGTTTCATTTTTTCTATCTCTTCATTGAACTTTTCATTTTGTTCTCATATTGTTTTCCTGATTTCCTAAAATTGTTTTTCAGTGTTCTCTTGTAGCTCACTAGCCACCTTTAAAATAATTATTCAGAATTGTCAGGTAATTTGTGTATCTTCACTTTTTTAGGGTCAGCTGCTAGAACTTTACTGTGTCCCTATTGTGGAGTCATGTTTCCCTGTTTATTGTGATACCGGTAGCCTTGTACTGTAGGTATGTGCTCATTGGAAGAAGCAGTCATCCTTTCCAGACTTAATGGACTGACTTTGGCAAGGAAAGCCCTTCTTCACCTGTGGGTGGGGCATGCTGGAGTGCACTATGATCCCATGTCTAGTGAAGCGAGGGACCAAGTGCAGGGCTATGTAGCAAGTCTGGGCCTAGGGGGTAGGGGTGATGTCATCTCAGGGCCACTGGGGTCCACAACATTGACAACTGTGTAGTCCTTAGAAAGAGCTGCCAGGAATCCTCAATAACTGCAGGAGCTGTTCAGGTCCTTAGTGGGCTTCCAGGTCTAGCAACTAGGGCCCAGGGCAGGCAGTGGTGGTGGTCAGAGCCAGTGCTATACACAGACTCAGCTGCAGGGACCAGCTACAAGTGCCTGTGTGGTGTCACAGGCCAACTGCATGCACACACATAGTGGCAATAACAAGGGCCAGCAGCAAGGACAGGGGCCACCTATAGGTGCAGTAGCAGCTACAGGAACCCTGGCTGTCAGCGTGCATTCCAGTAGCTTCAGGGCCTCACCATAGATGCACAGCAATGGAGGCTAGTGACAAGCCTCTGGCAATGGTGTGCAAGTTCAACACTAAATGTGCTAGCTATAGGTGAGCCCTGCAGTGAGGCCATGGACAGGAGGCAGGGCTGGAGCCGGTACCACAGCAGCTATGGGTCCCTGGCTCTCGGTATTCACCCCATGGCTGCAGGGCCTCACCACACATGCATGGCAATAAAGGCCAGCAGTGGGGGTCTGTTCCTAAGTGCATGTAGGGTGATGGCTATCTGCTGCAGAGGTCTGTGCTGGCATCTAACTAACACAGCTGCAGAGGCTGCCAGTGCAGATCCTGAGTTCCAACCATGAGGGGGCATTGGGAATGGAGAGACATTCAGGTATCTGGGCACCTGTGGAATCTGCCAGGGTTCTGTGCAGGCTGTGCTGGCTTTTGGTTTCTTCGGCGGCAAAGCCGTTGAGGTTCTCTGCAGACCCGGTCCCAGGGAACCATGTTGGCTCCTGCTGTGTGACTAATACAGATAGTTCCTGCCCTGCTTTCTTGTTCTTAGCCATCTCCAGACATTTCAGCTCTGCTGGTCTCTGGTGGCATGAAGGCAAAGTGGGTCCTTCTTGCAGTTCCCCAGAAGGCTGGAGGAGCTGACCACTCACCCCACTCTCCCTGTTCCAGCAGGGGGACTCCTTCCAGCTGAGGACTTTCCCCGTGACACTGAGCAGTTCCGGCCTGGGGCACGGGACGATGCAGGCAAAATAAAGCTGTTCTTCCCTTTTTGTGTGTTATTCTCAGGTGTTTTATTCCACTGTGTTGCTGAAGTTTCTTAAGTGGACTCCAGAGCTTTCCCAGTACTATTTTTGTTCATGGGTAGCTGTTTAATTCTTTATCTTCGTGGGGTACAGGGACTGGGATCTCCTATTGCTCAATCTTGGTGACGTCACTCCCGAAAATAACACATTTTTATGAAACTTCATCAAGCACATTGGACTATAGAGCCTCTGAGAAAATGTATGCTAAAGTAATGTTGAACTCAGTGTTTCCCAGACTTTTTGAGTACTAAACACTTACTAACACATGGTAAAAATAATGTTTCTGAGCCCACCAGGTGTGTCGGAGAGGTTAATCTAGCCTGGGCTGTTCAGGTCCAGCTCCCCCTAGTGCTCGGGAGGAGAGGGGCAGGCAGCTTCCAGTGGGAAAGTCCCTTCCCTCCTGGCTCTCAATTAGCGTTAAATTTTTGCAAGCTGTTAGGTTGCTTATGAAGAATGGTATTTACATATGCGCTAATCATAGATTGATCGTTTAGAGGCTGTCTTTCCTGTTTTTTGATGTTAACAAAATAACAAGAGGGAAACTTTTTTTTTTTTTTTTTTAATCCAGTTTCAAAAAGCTGTCTTTTTTCTCCAAGTAAAGCAATTTTTTTCTTTATGGTATTCCCTACTTCATCTTTGAACATTTTCATTCAGATAAGGTTGAAATTATTACATGATCTGATCTAAATTTCACCTAAATCAGATAATGGTTTTAAAATACTGGAAGAGTTCCTCCGTTTTGCACTATTTATGATGTAACAACTATAGACGTGACAGGCTTTTAAATTTACTCTGCCTTGTATTTTCTCTCTCCCTTTCTTAAGTCTTCAATCGACGAAGTAGTAGATCAAGCCCTGATTCCAGGCATTTGCCCATTTCTGTGGTGTAAATGCTCTCACTATGGCCAATTTCAAGCTACCAAGATAATATCACTGAGCACGGAGTTGGCACATAGCACACCATTGTATTGTATTTCCAGCATACAAATACAATAGATGTAAACAACCTCAAGATAATTATTAGGACATAATGAATGTTGAGTATTTGTTACATTTTTAAATATAATTTGTTGTAAATTTTATTATTTTAATAATGAGCATGTCTAACAACTGACTCACAAAACTCCTTAAATTTTAACAACCAGCTCTTTCAAGCAAGTTGAAGCTGGATTCAGCATGATATTATATTGTTTGCAAAATTCGTGTTGCTTATTAGAAGAACAAGCCATAGACAGCCAAATTCTGTGTTGCCTGTGAGACTGTGAAGTTGGTAAAGGGGAAATGACAGCCTCTCTGTGTCTTTCAGATGGGTCTGTCAACGAGCCAGACATGACGGCCAGCTTCTGCCCTGACCACAAGGCACCCATGGTGCTGTTCCTGGACCGTGTTTATGGTATTAAGGATCAAACTTTTCTGCTCCACTTGCTAGAGGTTGGGTTTTTACCTGACTTAAGAGTCTCTGCCTCTCTAGATACAGTAAGTAACTAAAATAAGAAAAATATTTTTCTCATCCCTATAAATTAGTAACATTGCATTTAAAAGTGACTGTTTTTTAATCTACTCACTGATTACATACTAGTAGCCTACTTTAAAGGGTAAGGCACCAGAGGCACCAAGAAACAGGAGATCTTAATATATTGGGCAGAAGACTTAGACGTACATAAACTTGACTTTAAATATTAAACAGTTCCCACTATTCCAGAGTTTCTCAACATTTATACTATTTGTTGTGGGGCGAGCATCCTGTGAATTGTAGGATGTTTAGCAGCATCCTGGCTTCTACCCAACCCCACCCTCAGCTATAGACTTCACCAGTGCTTTATGTGGGACAAAAATCACCCTCACGTGAGAAGCATGGCTCTGTCACTTATGAAAAAGGCTGGCTGGCAGCATTAGTGGTACCCTTCCCATTCTCACTCGCTTGGTTTAATATACCAACTACCAGGCAGGACGGTCAGAAGCTGGTGGCATGACAAGGTCAGGACAAGAGGCCAAGGGCAAATCCAAGTTTGGAAGTCAAGTGTGAGGGACAGTCAGCCAATATCAACAGACATCAAGACAGGAAGCCCCAGAGATAAAAAAAGCATACTTGCCTGAGGCCACAAGTCAGGACTAAGCAGAAACACATTGCACATTGCACCAGGAATACTGGGTCCAAGGAGAAAAGACTAATTAAATCAGCTTAAGGCTAAGAACATTTTGCCAGAAGCTTGTCTTCAACAGTCATCAAATTTCTCAAAGGCTCCCCCTGGAGTCAAGCAGAGACTGCAGTCTAAGTTGTGGGCTGGGTGTCAGATAGCTGATACCTAAGAGGAGTGGATTCTGATGGAATGGTTTACCTGGAAATGGAAAGCAGTACAATCCTTGGTCGAAATGAGAACCCCATCCTTGTCTCTGTCTGGGGACGAAGAGAGGGTATATCCCTGAAGGTATTGGGAGTATGTGACTCTTTTGGATAATTAAAACAATGTTCCCACAGCTTTTTTTTTTTTTTTTTTAGCTGTTCAATAAACTCCCTGGTTTAAAATATAATAATTTTTTAACTAGTAGGATGATCAAAACATTCAATTTTTATAGGTAAAATGAATAGTAAATGCTATTCTAGCATTTGATGTCCAGATCACATGCATGTCTTAGCACCACCTACAAAGGAAGTTTTATATTCAGTTCCTCAGCACACACATTTTCTTGCATCTCTTCTGAAACCTTTTAAGCCACCTGTCATAAAAGCTTGGTCCTTACTCATTTTAATAACTCTGTTAAGTGATATATGTGAAGGATTCAGCATGATTACACTAGCTTCTAGAAGATAAGGTCTTCATAATTACAAAGAACACCCAGGAATGTGTACAATTCAAAGAAAACAGCTTATCAGATCATAAATTCCAGATATAATTGAGGTGATGATCACAGAAAGTAATGATAATATTTCATCTCTGTTATCTCAAGGTTTCTTTTACAGTTTTGTAGTTTTCAGAGATGATAGTTAAATTAGTTAAATAAGCTTTGACTGCCCTGGCGGGGTGACTAAGTTAGTTAGAGCATCATCCCATACACCGAAAGGTTGCAGGTTCGATCCCCAGTCAGAGCACTTACCTAAACTGTATGTTTGGTTCCTGGTCGGGGCACATACAGGAGACAGTAAATGTTCTCTATTGCATAGATGTTTTTCTCTCTCTCACCATTCCTCTCTCTCTAAAAAACCAATGAATATAGCCTTAGGTAAAGGTTTAAAAAAATAAATAAAATGCTTTGGCTAAATTTAGTGTCACTAAGTGGGCCTTTCCTGAACCCGGCCTGTCTAAATAAATATAAATGAGAGAGAACATGGTTAAATGAGAATCACAGCAGGTTTAGAGAAGGTCCTACATTTCTGTTTCTTGGACACTTGTTCCCATGTAAAATGAGACCTGCTTTCATGTCATTTATTAGGTTGTGAATTGTTCATGATGCTCATGAATTAAGTGATGGGGATCAGAGCTCCTCTATGTTCTGCAAAACTGTGAATTTGAGAGCTTGTTTGGCCTTTCCCCATTCATTCAGAATCACAGGAAGACAAGTTGTGAGTCTCCCTAAGGTGGAAAAAAAAAACGAAAATGGGAATAATAAGGTAGTTGAACTCTGAAAACCTCAAGGATGTTGGGTTAGACTGGCCATCATGTAATTTTAATAGTTTAGAAATCTCTGAGGGGAGTGGATGTTTGTGGATCATTTAGAGTGAGGTGGGACCAGCCAGCCTTTGCTTTTCTTCTGTTTATTTTCTTAATAGGATTTCTTTTTTCATTTAAACTGCAAAAGATCAATCAGTCTGCTGAGAAGGTACCAAGTCATTTCACTTTGTTCCTGTGAAACACCGACATGTGTGAGCTTTCCTGCCCACTGATGGGCGTTCCGTGCAAGGCATGAGCTTTGCTCTTCCCTAAGGAGATTAACCAGTGTCCCAACGCCCTTTCCTAGGTTTCCCTGAGCACCACAGAGGCTGCCCTGGCCCTAAATCGGTACATATGCTCCGCCGTGCTCCCGCTCCTCACAAGATGCGCCCCCCTCTTTGCTGGAACAGAACACTACACCTCTTTGATCGATTCTACACTGCAGACGATATACAGGCTTTCCAAGGGACGCTCCCTCACCAAAGCTCAGAGGGACACCATAGAAGAATGTTTGCTTGCCATTTGCAAGTGAGTATGCCCTCCCCCATTTTTCACCTGTGTGTCTGTATCCACACCAGCTGCATTTAATTGTGTAATCAATCTAAAAACTGGTGAATCTGGCCTGAGGAAGTTTCCAGGCCTGCACCATACCCCAGCCCTCCCCCAAACATCTTCTCTGAGGATGTGCTGGGACCCCCTCTTAGAGGCAGGCTCTTTCTGATTCCTACAGGGAGATGGGGGTGGAGCTCAGGCTCTAGCCCTCAGGGTTGGTGGACCAGAACAAGAAACAGTCTGCAGGCCTGAAGTATTCTGATTAAGAACTAATGTTATAGTCCTTAAGACAGAGCCAGACATGGCACCTAAGTAAGTTGCAAGCCAGGTCTGTAGCAGGAGGCAGGTGAAAGGCAACTGTACATTGCTGTTTCTCTCCTTTTCTTTCTCCCTCCCTGCACTTCTCTCTAAAAACAATAAATAACATCTTTAATTTTAAAAAAAAACCAGAAGCAAGATTTTCCCCTCTAAATGAGTGGACATTTTGCACAGAGGCCAGACTCTTAAGAGGCTGTGAATAGAAGCTGCCCACCTCTAGACTTCTGAGACTGGGAGCAAAGAGATGGCATCTCCACTCCCAGTGGGAAAGTAAAGGCAATAGTTTTCACCACTGCAAATAGGCATCAGAGCCTCCAGGGACAGAGGGTCAGGTCACCCCATGAGCCTTGGCTCCTCAGGAAGCTATGTGGCATCTGGTAGGGTTGAAGAAAGAAGGGCTCTTCCTGCAGCATGTTGCAGCAGTGGGTCCAGGACCAGGGGCTCCTGCTTTTAGGCAGTTTTCCACCTTAGCTGCATGTTAGAATCACCTGAAGAAATACAAGGTGAATACCCCAGAGCCCAGGTCATACCTCTGCCCCCAAAATGCAACCTTTAGGGATGAGGCCAAGACCTCTAGCTTTTGTAGCTGCCAGGTGATTCTGTAAGGGAGCCAAGGTTGAGAAGCCCTGCCTTAGGTGGCCTGGAGACAGAACCACAGACCAGCAGGGTATGGTCAAGATTCTTGTTGAACAAGCTGTTTCCTAATCATACAAGGTGACTGACTATGTATTGAGAGGGCTCCTTAGAAAACACAGTTGATTGGTGCTTTTAGCACATCAAACTAAAACACAATCCCATACTTGTATTTCAAATGTAATAATGATCCTTACATTTAAATTGCTTTATTAAAAATTAAGCTGTATCTGCTGTCTTTCTACTAATGCCTACAGGGCTTCAATTATTGGATTGGTAAATAAGTGTTCAGTTTCTTCTATAAAATAAGACACATTTTTCATTTTCACCACTAACTGTATTGATTTGGATATTTTGAGTATGTCAGCTATCTCCCAGGTGGTAGGACGTTGATTGTTCTCAAATAATGTCCCAATTTGATTGCCATCAACTTCAACCGGTCCAGCGAGAAATCGCCAGCGTGAAACTTCGCAAACCACTTTTGACACATTCGATCAGTCACAGCACCTTTTCCATACGCTGCGCAAACCATTTTTTGTGTTTCCGTTGCGTTTTCAACCTTCTTTGAAATACTCAAGTGTACAATGCCAGAAATGTTACTTATTTTCTTCCACCTTCAGTATTTAAATAGCTACCCAGAAATTCACCAGTTGTGGTAAGTTCTTTTTAATGCATGCTGATAGGACAGCTGTTACAATGCAATCTAACAAAACTGGTTTAAATGAAGATAACGACAACTAAGCACTGCAAGAGCTATCGTACAGAAAAAACAAATGAACTTTTGGGCCAACCCGATACTTCAGGGCCAAGCTGCGCTTTTGCACAGCCGTTTGCCTGGGATGTGGAGTAGAGGGAGCTGGGGAGAGAGAGGCCCTCTGCCAAGGACTGTAAAAGTGGCTTCTCTCTGTGCTCCTCCACCAAAGTCAGGGCTCGCCCTCTGACACTCTCTCGTTCATTCCAAGATTATTCTAAGTGGCAGCGAATTCATTCAGATTTTTCAGTCTGGAAAGAGGCAAAGCTGGGGAGAAGCACTTACAGGCAGCTAGGAATCGAAAGGGTGCCAGGATTTCCACTCCGCCACTTCAGGAGGAGTGATGGCCCCATTACTCGTGCAGATGGGTCTTGGCTTTGCTTCTCAGTGGTGGCAAGGGAATGAAGAATGAGTTGACACACAAAGGAATCCTATCTCTATCGATTCTGTAATTGGCTGGTGACTGCCTGCATAGCAGCAGCAGATTTTGTACTGCCTTCTGCTCCATCTGAGCTCGGCAGGTGTCTCAGAAACCGGACCAACCGAGGAGCCCTGTTTCCCAGCATCGGCTGTTCCCAGTACTAAAATCATGTTGGTGAGACTGATATTAGCTGCAAATGGTTTTACAGAATCAGTCCTTGGGGAAATTACAAGTGTACATCCAAGTAAAAATTTAGCTAACAGCCCTGTTACTATATTGGAGGAGCTTCCACACCCCTCATTTTGGTCCATATGGGCTCCGGTTTTAGCCAACAAACTGGTACTTAACTAGCTACGTCATTATTTATTTTTAACAAGTAGGGAATTAAGAGTTAGAGAGTTATCCCGTGCCTCAATTTTTTTCAAGTTAGTCCATCTTAGGTGATGTTACCAATAAGCTAAACAACAATGTGAAACATTAAGGAATTTTACATTATAATTGCCAGACTCAATAACAAGGCCATTTACTTACGGTGTATTTTAACTGGCCCTTTTCACTTCAGGATTTTTTAATCAGAAGAGCAGCTCTAGGGAAATTTGTAAAAGAGGTGCGTTGTATTGTCCGTCTCCTTTTTCTGTCCATCCTCCTTGTGGAGGCACCCAGAGCTGTCCTTCCTGGAATTCAACACTTGACCATCAAAGTTATTCACTCTGCCTCCACTGTTCCTTGGGCATCCAAGGAAGGAATTCATGGGTTCGTGAACTGAGCTTACATGCCAGCTTGTGTGTACTGTGTATACATACTTTTCTCTGGAGAGAATCCAGAGGTTCCTATAGACTTTTTAAAAGTTTGGACTTCTGGTCAAGATGGAGGCACAGATAGACATGCTTCACCCTCTTGCACAACCCATAAGAAGGATCACAACTAGTCTCAAACCAAAAAACCCACTAGAACTGCCAGAAAATCAAACTGTATGGAAGTCCAAGAATTTTAAGATGCCATTATCATCCAGACAGGTAGGAGCAGAGGCAGGAGCCGGGACAGAGAGGACATGGTGTGGCAGCAGTGAGGCAGCGGGAGTGAGTCAGGGGCAGTGTCTGACGGCCAGCAGAACAGATAATGCCTATTTCCCCTATGGTGGATAAAAATCAAGAGGGCTACATGGGGAGTGAGCGATTCCAGTCCCAGGCCAGACCTCTCAGCCGGGGGTTACAGCGCCAGGGAAGTAAAGCCTCATAACTTCAGGCTGTAAAAACCAGTGGTGGTGGGAGCGTGGCAGAGACTGATAGTCTCTCAGGAGAGTCTGTTTAAAGGGTCAGCACAGTCCTAGAATGTATGCAAACCCACCCACTCGGGGAACCACCAGTCACATACAGGAATGAGGTGAAGTGACTTGAAATAGGGTGAATGCCTAGCAAGACTCCAGCAGACAGGCAGCAGCATTTCCCCCTCTCCAGCTGCTCCCCCAACCTAGAGCCATAAAGCTGTGAAGAGGGTTGCCCTGCCCTGGCGAATACCTAAGGCTCTGCCCCATATTAAATATATCTAAACTAATAACTGAAAATGGCCTTGAAATAATTTTTTTTTTAAGACCTTGTCCCACCTCAAAATAATTTTTTTTAAAAAAGGTTTAACTAGACCACCAACTTACACCATACACCAAAATAAACTCAAGATGGATAAAAGATTTAAACATAAGCAGTGCCACCATAAAGGTCCTGGAGAAAAATATAGGCAGTAAACTTTCGGATATCCTACGCAAAAATATGTTTACTGATACTTCACCAAGGGCAAAGGAAAACAACGAATCAACAAATGGGACTATATCAAATTGAAAAGTTTCTGTTCAGCTCAAGAAAATATCAGCAAAATTCAAAGGGAACCAACTGTATGGGAAAACATAATTGCCAATGATACCTCAGACAAGGGTCTGATCTCCAAAATATATAAAGAACTAATGCGACTCAACACCAGGGAGACAGACAGCCCAATTAAAAAATG